>PVJC01044688.1:0-14002 GCA_004026665.1 Murina feae
CCATGGGTTATGCTTATATGTATACAAGGTCTTTGGTTAATTGCATCCCATCCACCCACCCTCTTTCGCCTTCCCTCTGAGATTTCACACTCTGTTCCATGCTTCCATGTCTCTGGATCCATTTCATTCATCAGTTTATTTTGTTACTTAGATCCCACATGTGAGTGCGATCATGTGACACTTTTCTTTCTCTGACTGTCATATTTCGCTTAGCATGATGCTCTCTGGGTCCCTCCATGCTGTCTCAAAGGGTAAGAGATTCTTCTTGTTTACTGCTACATAGTATTCCATGGTATAAATGTTCCACTTTTTTATCCATTAGTCTATTGATGGGCATTTGGGCTACTTCCAGATCTTAGCTATTGTAAATTGTGCTGCTATGAATATAGGGGTGCATGCATTCTTTCTGATTGGAGCTTTGGGTTTCTTAGGATATATTCCTAGAAGTGGGATCACTGGGTCAAATGGCAGTTCCATATTTAATTCTTTGAGCAAACTTCATACTGTTTTCTATAATCATTGGTTGATTCTTATATGTACCCTGACCTGGGATTGAACTCACAACATTGGCATATTGGGATGATGCTCTAATAACTAAGCTGCCCAGCTAAGGCCTAATCTTGAGTCTTAAAGAATGAGGACTTGGCTATATGAAGAGAAGGTGAGGGAATTTCAGGTTGGAAAAACTATACAGAGAGAAAAGGTTGTAAAAGCATATGTGAGAGGTCAATATGTGGGAGAGTCAGACTGGATGGATCAACTGAGGGAACTGAATGCTCAGTGCAATACTTCCCACAAGCTTCAGTTTCCATGACCATTCTGAATGTATCTGTGACTGGGAATCTCTAGACAGGAGTGAGCATTCCATGGTTGGGATTTCGGAATAATGCACAGAAAAGGCTTATCTGCAAAGAATCTGACAAAACCTCTATGAAAATTGCAGATAAAATAGAAAAGTTGACTGGATAAAAATATGGTTACATAAATTTATAAAGTTGGTTTAATCATAGTACCAAAATTATACTCATCTCTTGCCCTTAAATCTTCCACTGCTCGTGTTATTCCCATCTCTGCCAATGGCCATTCTACCCAGTAGAAGTGGAAGTAGATTCTTTTAAAAAACATATATGTTTTTATTGATTTTAGAGAAAGAGGAAGAGAGTGAGAGAGAAAAATCAATGTGAGAGAGAAACACCAATCAGCTAACTCCTATTCCACTACTGGAATCAAGCCACAACTTGGACATTGAACCAGTGACTTTTTGGTACATGGGACAATGCTAAACCAACTGAGCCACACCAGAGAGTGGAAAGGAGGGGGACAGAGGGAGAGAGAGGTGGGGGAAGAGAGAGAAACATCAATGTGACAGGGGCACATAGATTGGTTACCTCCCGTGGCTTGGGATCAAACTTATAATCCAGGTACATGCCCTTGACTGGAATGGTACCTGTGACCCTTTGGTGTGCATACCAACACTCTAACCACTGAACCATGCCAGCTAGGGCAGGAGTAGATTCTTAAAAACAAGTCAGCTGACACCCAGATCAGAGTACTCCTGGAGTTTCTGTGGTGTGAGCTGTCACAGTAGACAGAGATACTTGTTGCCCTCTAGGAGATAAAGGCAATAATTTTTTCTAGGACCTAAATATAGGCTAAGAAAAACCATGGTTCTGTATGTGTACCAGAGTACATGGGACTCTTATATTTTCCAGTTCTAGTAGTGGGATATTTTATTCAAATTGGCATTTGGGTGTGCTACACTAAATAAAAAAATTAATATTTCCACTTAGACCAATTCATGCAGTGAGAATAAGTTCAAATGCCAATTCCCCATATGATGTTCTTGCCATTGAAAGATATAAATTACTAGAGGCCCAGTGCATTAAATTCATGCACTCAGGGGGTCCTTCAGCCTGCCCTACACCCTCTTGTAGTCTGGGAGCCCTTTGGGGATGTCCGACTGATGATTGAGGGAACAGGCCTAAGCCGGCAGTAGGACATCCTTAGTGCTGCTGTGGGAGAGGCTCCTTCCACTGTTGCTGCCTTGCTAGCCCTGAGCCTGGCTCAGGGCTTCTGGCTGAGTGGCACTCCCCTTGTGAAAGCACACTGACCACCAGGGGACTACTCCTGCATTTAGCATCTGCCTCCTGGTGGTCAGTGCACATCATGGTGACCAGTTGTTTGGCTGTTTGGTCCATTTGCATATTAACCTTTTATTATATAGGATGTTATGTTTTCTTACTAATACTCACTGACAAGCACAATCATGGTGAGTGACCTAAATCCAGCATCCTTTGTCAAGTTCATGCAAATGAGGAGAAAACAGTAGAAAGATAGAGAATAGAGGACTGGTCATTGGATAGAAGAAATGGTGGGAGATATTTTTTACAACTCATCAAGACACAAATAAAGATAAGTTATTGTTTTTAAAAAGGCAGTGAACCTGCTGAGAAATAAGTAAAAATAAAAAAGAATATATAATCTAAAGAACCACCTAGAAATGTGGCACATCATGGTCAAAAAGTATCAAATCAGCCTTAACTGGTTTGGCTCAGTGGATAGAGGCCCCAGGTTAGATTCCGGTCAAGGGCATGTACATTGGTTGCGGGCACATCCCCAGTAGAGGGTGTGCAAGAGGCAGCTGATCGATGTTTCTCTCTCATTGATGTTTCTGGCTCTCTATCCCTCTCCCTTCCTCTCTGTAAAAAATCAATAAATATATATATTTTTAAAAGTACCAAATCAGCAGAGTCCAGCACATAACATTGTAAAGTGCCAAAGCACCTTTTCTCTAGCATCACTTTGAAAGATGGAGACTTGTTTTCCTGGTGAGTCTGGAAGAATAAAGGCCCAGCAACAGTCTGACCTGGAAGACAAAGCAGGGCGACCAAAATGCTCTTGATATCCCTTCTCTGCTGAGGACCTCAGGATTTCTGCTTGAGTTAATGGGATAGAAGTTTTCGAAAATCACAGGAGTATATGAACCGTGGACGATCAAGGAGAGTCTTCATTTCTAAAAGACAGACGAGGCCACCACAGAGCTGTAACCCACCAGACTGAGGAGGATGTCCGAGACACAATACAATCAAGAATTTCTTCCCAGTTCCATCAGGGAGTTTACCTTCCTGCCTTTTTTGGAAGTCTGATTTTTTTTTTAAGTTCTTAAAGTAGTGGTAATAAATCTTTTCTAAAGGAAAGCTGGCTTTTTCATTAGCATGGACTCGGAACTGACTTTTCTCTCTAATCCTTCCGGAACTCATTTTGAGTTCATGAAGAGGATCAACACGTTGAATGAGATAGAAGAGCGTAAGAGAAGACCTCCTTGAGACAGTAATTAGAGGCTTGCCTTTGTTAGTCAGATGCTGGTGGTACCAGGACCCACTATAATTTACAGGGTGGTGCCACAGGACAGCAAGGCAGCCACTTGTTTCAAACTAGGGAATGGAATGAGTGTACACAATAAAATAAGAGGAAAGGACAAATTTCAAAGGAGAGAGTTTCCTTTATATGTATATTACTGGCCTCTTCTTACGGATCTGCTTGAGTTTAAGGGTCTATGAACCTTTCTCAATGTATTACATAGCTGTGAATTTGCTGGATAATGAGAAGAAAGCAATCCATCAACCAACTGTAAGTCCAAATACTCAACATTTTCAGACACTTTCTAAACCAAATGGATAAAGAAGTCTAAAAGCAGCACTTTAAGGTAAAAAAAAAAAAAGTCTAATTTAAAAAATGACTTTTGAAAATCCCTTATATCTCATGTTAATCACCTTTCGACAAGCTGTTACACCGTCTTTCACTGTTATACCATCTTTCAATAAGTGCAACGCAGTTTGTTGGGTGTTTCCCTTCTGTTGGGTAAGAGATAAACTAGTGGACTTTTATTTAAAAGATTATGCTTTATAAAATAAGCTTTTGTTTCTATAAACACAGCTCAGCTTACATTACGAGATACATTTATAAAGCAAGACCAACAGGGACCAAGGGAAGTGCAGATTCACATCTCTCATCCCAGCCCCTGTAACACTACTAATTGAGAAGAAAGATGGGCAAATCAGCTTCACTATTTAAATGGCTTTCTCCTTCCTTTTTTCCCTCTTTCTAACACATATCATTGAATTCATGTCAGTCAATTAGATACACATGGAGCTCCACCCCATGGGTTATGGACTTGCCCCCACCCAAGAACCTAAGCGAGAGCGAAAAATAAAGGGCAGGGCCCTGCCCTCCAGGCTTCAGTTTCAGGAACAGTTGGCCTCTGGAAAGTCCTTGCGGTGAACTGCTGCTTTTCTCAATGTGTGCCCTGGATTCTGGCCCTTCATTCTCACTTTTCTCCTTTATGAAACCTCCCGTTATATTTAACACAATTCTTGGGTGACCCTTTTGGTCCCAAAGACCTTGATTAAGAAGGAAACACAGATCTATGGGAAAGGGACCTGGAAAATCTCAAACAGACACATCTTTATTGCAACGCTCTGGGGCTGTGGGAGAGCGAACAGGGCCCAGAGGACTAACTCTGAATTGGTTCCAACTCACTCCCTTCTCTCCAAGCTCCCCATTCCATTCAGGTCAACATTTTAATCTTGCAATCTCTCTCCCCCCTTCATCATCCCTTGTTTATTCACCTTTTTCATTCCCTTGTCTCATTTTCTCCTTCTTCCTGATTGCCCCACTCTCACACTCCTATCCCCTCTCGTATCATCTTTCTGTTGGAGCCTGTACCGATGGCCTCCGTCCAAGAGCAGCAGGTTTGAATCAGCTCCAGTTTAAAATGAAGGCAGGGGGTGGGGGTGGAGCGAAGCCAGGAGGGGATATCAGCTCTCTTGTGTCTAAGAGCACAGCCCTCCCCCAAACTTCCCAGCTTCTCTCTCAATATCTTTCTCAATATCTTTTCCAATCTCTCTCTCAATCTCCTCTCCCCATCCCCCATTGTCTCCCTCCCTTCCTCATACCCCTCCCTCTCTCTTTCCCCAGACACCCTCCACACAGGTATGTACAAGAGAAGACTTAATAATCCCTTGCAGGCAAAACCAGAGACCCCCACCCCTAGTCAGGCAGCTGGTTTTCATTAGATGTTCCAAGCCCTATAAATATGCTCTTTTCTCACTTATCTCTTATTATTTTTCCTTTCCCTTTCTCATGTTCACCGCCTCTGGATTCCCTCCTGGGAGGAGGCCTAAATTAAGAAGGGAAGGCTTGCCAAGCTTTGCATTAACCATCTTGTCATGCCCCAGGCCTCTGGCAGAGCAGAACCCAGAAATGATGGCTTCTTGTTTGTCCAGTTTGCTGTTCCACACACCAAAGTTTGAAATCCTCCCAGGAGAGCAGAAGGGCTGAGCTCAGCCTGAACTGGAGGATGCTGCCAGGGTCACCCCCTCCATGTCTCTCCACTGTGCTCCTGGCTGAGCCTTGAGTCCTCTATCCAGCTTGTCTTGTGTTAGTGGCTGGTGGCTGGTGGCTGGTGGCTGGTGTCTTGGGCTCAGGTCTGGAGGGTAACATTCTGGGGCTCAGATCCCAGCCTCTTTGTACACAGGCAATGTGACCTCTAGCAAATTGCGTAACTGCCTCATCTGTAAAATTGGGCTGATAAGACCTACCTCAAAAGACTGGTGGGAGGGTAGAAGTGAAGAAACGAGTGGAAAAACTTTCAGCTCAAGTTTGCACATAGCAGATACGGGTTCTCTCTTCTCCCCCTTCCACTAGGACTTACTGTGAAAAAATATGCCCCCTCTAATACTGTCTCCTACACCATTGACGCAATTAAAGGAGCAAGTAGAGAAGAATTAACCTGTAAGTGCCCAAGGCCTGATTTGGGGAGTGTAAAATGTTTGCTTCTTGATAAATGTTTGCTCTCTAAAATAATGAGAGAAGCAGAGAAAGAATGATTGTAAAATCCCTAAATTAGGACAATGTTTACAATGTTAGGACTTCCTATAAACCAAGCAGCAAGAAGGTATGTCATTGTTGAGTCAGTGACCCCAGAGCAAAAGTTCCTCCAGGTGGGTGGGAGGAAGTATGGGGACCCAGGCACCTCATCCTAAGCCATGGCAGTTAAGAATGCAGCCTCCAGGATCAGACTGTCTCTAGTCCAACCTTTCCTAGCTGTAGAACTTGAATAAATATTGCCCTCTATGTACTGCATTTCCTCTTCTGTAAATGAGGATAAGAATAGTACTGACTTCATAGGGTTGTTACAAAGATCGAATGAGCTAAGATAGTCCACTGCCCTTTGACCAGTGCCTGGCAGAGTAAGCGCAGTAAGTTAGCCATCCTTTCCATCCAGTAAATCAACTCCGGTTTCTTATAGCCTTGCTCTCCCACCATGGCTCCTCCACGTTCAGGGCCATAATCCAGCAGGGATTTGCTTCTTCCACTTCTGCATGCTCCCCAGGAGTCCAGCCACTTTAGTGGCTCTGGATAAATCCCAATCCTTTCAGTGAAGCAAACTCTGAAACTCCTTAACTGACATGTCCACAGCGGGGATGAACTTGGGGAGGACACCCACCGTGGCAGTCAGCAGGCCGTTCCTGAGCCTCAACCATCTACAATCACCACACCCGCCCAGAGCCTTCCTGAGACCAGAGCTTTTGTCTGGGAGTGCAGCCAATGACAAGGAACAGGGACACCAGGTCAGACAGAGTCCAAGGGCTTCACAGAGCTGCAGGGGGGTGGGGAGGCCAGATCTGCCCACTCTGCCTATCTCTTGGGCTGAGGATGAATGGAGAATACTGCTTTCCCAGCTCAGACTCAGGTACAGCACAGGATCCCAAGGCCTTGAACCAACAGAATTCATCCTTGTCCTCTGAACATCAACCAATCTGAGATTAATGGGAATGTGGTAAGATGATTTATTTTTATTTTCACTAACTTCTTTGCCCTATAAGTCAGCCTTATCATACACTAGAGTCAGCTAGACCTGGTTCTGTCACTTCCTCACTGTGTGACCTCACGCAAATTACTTAACCTCTTTGAGCCTCCATTCATTAATCTATAAAATGGGGCTAACAACCTTATAACCTTACAGATATATCACATCTTCCTTGATAAGCTTTAGCCATAGTTAATCACCGTTCTGACTACTTATTCTGTCATTTTGCTACAATCTAATTCTACTTCCTCTTATTCTATCTTTAGTGCAGTCAGAAAACAGCTGGTCATCATCATTCCTATATGTAACTACCACCCAGAGACCTGAAAACAGTTAATAAGTCATTCTTCAGCCCCTGGACTTTAGGCTAAAAACGCCAATTTCTTTAACCTTCTTCCCCATGTCCTATCTGAAAATCTTGAATAGTTTTATTTGGCCTTATGGTCTCTCTCTAAATCATTAACATCTCAGGCTTTAGTGCCCAAACATGACTGAATTACTTTAATAAAGGCCTCGCAAAAATGTTCACCATAGTGAACATCAAGATTAATTCATCTAATTCATGCTCAATTTGGGTGCCCATTAGTATCTTACACACACACACACACACACACACACACGTATGTGAATGTTAAACTATTCCAATATGAAATAGAAAAGAAAGTTCTGTGTTTGTTCCTTTAAGAAGGCAACCCCATAACTTATTTGTTAAACTTTGTCCCATGTGTTGAAGGAAGAGAAAAAGAAAGAACTATAGAAAGGGACTCTGAAGGAAATCATTAAATTGAGGAGAAAAGCTCTTAAGAAAAGGGCTGTTTTCTGCCCTCTGAACTCGCCTTGCTCAAGCCCGTTCTCCCATGGTGACAGTGCAGCTAATACGTCTGAGCTCCACGAGGCCCCTGCTGAGCAGGGCTGGGGCAGGACAGGAAATCGCCACTCAGAAAATAAATGACCTGTCCCAGAGTCTTTTGTTAATGAGTCCAGGGCATAATAAATCAAGGTGACCCAGTCTCAAGAAACACAAGCCTGTTTAAAAACAAAAAACATGAAATCCCCAAGTCCCAGAGGTGAAGAGGAGGGAAAGGGAGAGAGAGGACCACGGGGAGTCCTTATAAATCACACCCCAATGAAACTGGTGCAGATGTTTTCCAGTTTCAGACCCACTCAAGAGGCAGAGAATAGACGCATGTGCATGTGAATGGAAGGGGCTATCTGTTTGAGAAGGGAGACAGGAGCCAGCCAGCCCAGTGGACACAGCCCCTCCTCTCCCTCAGTGTCCTTGGGGCTCTGGTCTGCAAGCTCAGACCAGTGGCACAGGTCTGCAAGCTCTTTCTTCCTGTTCTAGCTGTCACAGTCCTCTGGGCTTTTAATCTCATCTAGATCTCCCTCTAATCAGCTTGGCAAGAGGGTCTGGAGTAGACAAAATGCCCACATCTCCTTGGAGGATAGAACCAAAGGCCTCTAGTCTTTAAGGTAGCTTCCCACAGTAGCAGGCTCCTGTAAAATAAAAAGAGAAGGCTGGTCAGGTAAAGTCTTAGCTTATCAAGTAAACTGCAAGCTCTCTGAGGGTGAAATTTAACAACAGAATAGAAAGAATGGCAAGTTGGAAATACATGCTTCAGCGTGTGGTAGAGAAATAGAAACTTCTAGATTCAGGGCGAGCTATGATGTGCAGAGGGCTTTCACACAGAGCTGTAATAGCCTGGTGACATAGATGGCATTACCCTATTTCACAAATGCAGAAAGGGAGGCAAGATGGGTCTAAGGAATAACAACAAATGGCATTTGAAATGCACTTTGCAATTTGTAAAGAGTTTTCAAAAAATGTTATTTCATTTGGACTCACCCTATGTGGTAGGTTAAACAGGTTGTTCTTCCTTTGCTACAGATGAGGAAATCTAGGGTGGGAGATATGAAAAGACTCCTCCAGGTCACCCCACTAACGTGGGGAGAAATTCGGGTCCACACTTAGGTTCTGGAATCTGTCTGTTATCCTTTCTTTTCAACCACAGCAGCTATCTCCCAGGGTCCCATGATGAACACTACTGACAGGAAAGGGATGCTGTGAAGAGGATAAACTTGGGCCAAGATGGGAAAGAACTAAGGACCTCTAGTCTAAGGCCCATTAGTGATAGCTGGAAAGCAGGTGAGTGAACAAAAGGAAACTGTGGCCACAGGTTTTTCCCCCTTTCTCCCTGCCATATGAAACCCATCATGCAGCCATTTCCTTCCCTCCTCATGAGCTGGCCTCCTCTGGTTACGCTCACCATCATTTTTTAAAAAATTATATCACCAACTGCTTTTAAAAAATTATTACCCATGTTAAATTCAATGTCAACCACTACCATCACCACTACAAGTTTGTACAGCACTTTAGTTTTTTAAAATCCTTTCATATCTGTTACTTCCTCTGAATATCTTAATCAGGGTTGTCATTTACCCTCGAAGAAACTGGTACCAGTGTGAGTTGCCCATGGCAGCTCCACATGTTAAAATGAAGATCTTCCCCCCACATCCTGGACTACCTACAAAACAAACATGTTTGCCACATGGCTTTTTCCATCTTGTTTTTTGGGTTTTGTTGTTGTTGTTGTTGTTATTGTTGTTGTTGTTTTCACATTGCCCCAGTTATGCAATGAGAGATGTCACCTTCACCCCCAAGGGCTCACTATAGACTTCCTCTACCAACTCCACTTCCTTCGGAAATAAAAAAAAAAAATGTGCGCTATGCTCTAATTCAAATCGGAGTCCAACCACACAAATGTCGTCAACCACAACAGGAAGATGCCACAGCAGGCTGCCTAAAATAAACCAAAATAAACCCATAGCTTTTCATTGGTCCAAATTCTAGATCTGCAGGACAGCAGGCACACCCATGAAAATTAAGACTGTTCCAAGTATTTTAAGTCAATAGCCACCCTCTACCAAGGCAGATTTCTGCTTTTGGCTTTCTTTTATTATTTTTTGTTTTGTTTTGTTTTGCTTTGGTTTGGTTTTTAGTTCTGCTCTCTGAGTCCAAATCTTTCCTATTCATTTCTTGACTCTCAGCTGGGTACCCAGAGGCAAGACTGCCAGGCTGTGGGCATTTCAATGAATATCAAATTTCTGTTATAAAAGTCATTCATTCATCCAATAAATATTCTTGAATTCCTCCTACATATCAGAGACTACTAGCATGTTAGGTGGTGAGGAAGATTAAGACTTACATCTTATATTAACTTCCCACTAGCTTACTAGGAGACCTTGGGCAAGACCCTCCTCCTTTATGGACCTCAGTTCCTGCCTCTGTAAAGTGAAAGAGGCAATGGTTGGCTTCTAAGTTCTTTCTACCCTAGATATTTTACATACAGCTTATGGGGATCTATACTTAGGAGGAGGCTTGGGAGCAGTGCTGAAGAAGAAGAATAGTGTCTTTTTAATTCACTGATGGAAGGAACTGGAAAAGGAGGTATAAATGAAGACTATATTTTGCAAGGAAATCATACTGTGTTATGGTCGTAACTATTGAGTTTTAAAAATCCATTATATGTCATAAAAATTCTCAAATAAAAATATGTATATCACTTTATTTTCTTTTCTGGTATATATTTTATATATCCATGATCAGTACATGCATAACATTTTTCATTCTTTGTTTAGATAATGTTATTTTGTATATACATTTTCTATATCATGAAGTACATAGTCCTTAAATTTTTAGTGGATAAGAGTATTCCCTCCTATCATGCCATAGGTTTCTTAACTACTCCCAAATGTTGATACATTTGAAGTACGTCCAGCTCTGGAATAGCCCTGGCAGGGTGGCTAAGTTAGTTGGACTGTTGTCCCATACACCAAGAGTTGGCAGGTTCAACTCCTGATCAGGACACATACCTAGGTTTTGGATTCAGTCCGTCGTCAGGGGGTGTACAAAAGGCAACCAATTAATGTTTCTCTCTCACATCAATGTTTCTGTGTGTGTGTGTGTGTGTGTGTGTCTTTTCTCCCTTCCTTTCTCTCTAAAAATCAATGAAAAACATATGGGTGAGGATTAAAAAAACAAAAACAGCTTTGGTATAATGTCATATATCATTTTCTTTGGACATTTATTTTTTAAAAAGAAAGAATTTCTATATCAGTGATGTAATCCGTGTTGTACCCCACGACTCACACAAGGATGCCTCAAGAAGTCGAATTAAGGAGTCACATTTATTGCAAATCCGGGACTACAAGGGGGCAATGCACTCCAAATCTCACAGTCCCTTACCCAGCCCCAATACCAGATTTATATAGGCAAAGATCACAAAGGTATTGATTACATTCCAGGGTTTGGAATGAAGAACCTGGTTTGCACAAAGCAGTTACAGAAGCAAAATTGAGCTGATTAGTTATCTACAAAGATTAATTATAGTTTTGGGTCTTCCGACCACTGAGTTGACAGAAACACATTATCTAGAGCCCTCAGGACTTGGGACCACTGAGTCAACCGGAATGCATTATCTGTGGCCACTGAGGAAATTTAGGATAATTGTGCTGTCCTGGTCACCAGGTACAGAAGAATGTGCTTTCTAAAACCAGTATGACCACAACCAATGGGATATTCACATTACAATCAATATGGTATTCAATCGAATGGGATGATTTATATAACTCAGGAAATCAAAATAACTTTTCTATTATTTTAGCAAGCAAATAATGACAGAAGCCAAGTCAGCAGGGTTAAAATATTAAACAACAATTCCCACCAAGCATGGTTCACCATGTTTCATCTGTTTCCAAAAGACCCAACCAATTTTTACTGGCATCAGCAATTTATGATATCTGTAACCCATCTATATCACATACAATTTTTATTTTTTGATGACTCAAAATTATATACCATTTCTATTAATATCCATAGAGCTGTTTTTATTTTCATTTATTTCATTATTATTGAGGCTGACCTGGGTTCTATAAGTATGTCAAACTATGTGAATAGTTTATTCATGTCTTTTGACTTAATGTCTAATGATTTTTGAAAAACATATTAAATTTTTTGTGGGCAAAATTCTTAAGCACTGCTGACATTGTGGATACCCAAATGGGCATACATTCATCATCGGGAAGGTGGAGATTTTGTCTGTTTTGTTCACTAAACTATTCTAAGCATCTAAAATAATTCCAGGCACACAGTAGATGCTCAATGCATAATTATCAAATAGGCGAATACATTATCATTTAATATTTATGAGGCCACTCTGTGTTGAGACAAATATGAGCATTCAATTTTGACAGAGAGAATGAGAAAAAAGTAAAGCAGTTCTCACTTCAGAATTTTAAAAATCCACAAAAGGTAAAGTGGTAAGGTCAGAAGCTACTGAGGGGTCTCTCCAGGCAATGAGTTGAAGTTTCATGACATGTCAATGATTTGACATGGCCAAAACATGGCACAAGAATTTGACTGGTTGTTCTTGTCTGCCCCCTCATTACAGTGTGCATTGAAATGTCAAACCAACTTCAATATTATTGTAATGTCATCTCAATTGAAGTAACAAACATTTCCTCAGCTTTTACTGTAATATGCAGGCACTAATCTAGCTGCGGGGTACACGATAGTGCACAGAACCTGGTCCCTGTGTATCCATGCATTGAATACTATACATCAAGAAAAAGAAATGAACTACTGATATAAACTATAACGTATATAGACCTCAAAAAGTTCTTCATGCCAAGTGAAAGAAGTGAGATGTAAAAGATAGTGAATGATGCATTTATATGAAACGTCCAGGAAAGGCAAATCTGCCGGATAGAAAGTAGATTAGTGGTTGCCTGGGGCTGGGAGGTGGGGTGACTACAAATGGGCACAAGGAATCTCTTTGGGGTGATGGAATTGTTCTCATACTAGATTCTGGTGATGGTCGCACAACTCTGTCAAATTACTGAAGAACCATTGAGTTGTACATTGAAAATTACTGGATTTTATGGAATTTAAATTAAAACTCACTAAAGCTTTAAAAAAGAGAGTAGCTACCATGACCTGTTCACTGTCAAAATAAAGCAAAACACAGTTCCAGGAGCAGGGATACAATCAGAAAACTGTCTGTCAAGGGCTGCCACAGAGGCGAGCCGGGGCTCTAAGAGCACTGAGGTACCCAACCCAGAACTGGGGCTCAGGGCAAGTTCCCTAGAGGAGGTGCTGTCTGGCAGAAATCGTTCCAGGCAGACTAAATGGGCAGAGGGCGAGGAGCACAGGCACACACCACGTCAGGGACGGCAGTGTTTGTGTGGTGGGAGGCGGTGCTGAGGCCAACGCCCACCTTGTTTTGTTTAGCAGGTTTCAGAGGAAGTTTAACACGGGAAAAAGCTTTGCGTGTTCATTGTAACCATCATCTGTCAAGAACATGAGTCAAGAACATTAGTCAAGAACTTTACAGTCAGTAAGGACAGTCTTGCAAGGCAATTACAGATGACGAAACTGAGGCAAAGAGAGCTGTCACTTGCTAGAGAAGAGGTAACTTTCCTAATGTGAAGAGAAGAGCTGGAATTCACACATAAGCCAGAAGCTTTTCCCATTCCACTACCTTCTCTCCCTCTCCTCCCCCCATTACAATGAGATGTACGCATTTAATATTGTTCTGTTTGAGTTTCAGGTATACAGCCTAGTGATTAGACAATCATACACTTTACGAAGTGGTCCCACCAATATTTCAAATACCTACTTGGTTCTATATCCACCACCTTGTTTTTTTGTTTTTTAAAAAATATATATTTTAATTGATTTTTTTACAGAGAGGAAGGGAGAGGGAGAGAGAGAGAAAGTTAGAAACATCGATGAGAGAGAAACACCGATCGGCCGCCTCCTGCACACTCCCCACCAGGGATGTGCCCGCAACCAAGGTACATGCTCTTGACCAGAACCGAACCCGGGACCCTTGAGTCCGCAGGCCAACACTCTCTCCACTGAGCCAAACCAGTCAGGGCCACCACCTCGTTTTAAAACTCCACAGATGTGGGACTAGTCCCACTGTGAAATTAATGACCTGGCTGAGAAGGACATAGGTTTGGTTGATGTGCCCTTTTATAAAAGGATTCATAAAGCTCATCTGCAAAGAGCTTAGCAAATACAGTATGACAGAGTCTCAGAGCCACGGCCTGTGTAATTTATCACATTGC
>PVJC01044689.1:0-14016 GCA_004026665.1 Murina feae
GAGCTGAGCTGAAGGGCTCAGCTTCACTTTCGCTGCTGCCGCAATGGAAAGGGCTGTTTACTCAGGTCCGGGAGTGGCGGCCGCCATGTTGGCTGGGCTAATTTGCATACAGCCGCTCTGATTGGCTGGTGGGCGTGGCTTACCCTGTCTCGGAGAAACGGTTAATTTTAATATTTCGCTTTTATTAGTTTAGATGGGAGAATATATCCCGTATTTAATGAAGTCCTATTTTGTGTCATGCATTCCTCTACAAGTGAGGTATACTATAGGGAACAAGACAGATAAGGAACTCTTGTGGCATTTACATTCTTAGTAGAGGGAAACATCTTATTCAGGGGTCCTCAAACTTTTTAAACAGGGGGCCAGTTCACTGTCCCTCAGACCATTGGAGGGCTAGATTATAGTTTAAAAAAAAAAAACTATGAACAAATTCCTATGCACACTGCACATATCTTGTTTTGAAGTAAAAAAAACAAGGCGATAAAAACACCCGGAGGGCCGCATGTGGCCCGCGGGCCGTACTTTGAGGACCCCAATAAAAGGCTAATATGCAAATAGACTGAACAGGGGAACAACTGAACAATTGGTTGCTGTGATGTGCACTGACGACCAGGGGGTGTGCACGGAACATGGTGGGTGGCAGCCTCAGCGGGATGGTGGAGCAGGTGAGGGGGGCAGACAAAGGCGGGAGCAGCTGTCATTGGGGCATACCTTTGGTGGTTACTGAAAATTCTTTGCTCCTACACACTGCCGTCCCCCCTGGGGCTCATACCTGCTTCTGGCGCCGGCCCTGCTGGTACTCGCTTGCACCCACTGCCTGCGCCCAGCACCAGCCCTTTAGCATTGTCAGTGGGTAAAAGCAGTGGCTGCCAGCCGATTGCCCCTCAGGGCTTCTCCACCTCCCGCTGCTTTTGAGAGACAACCGAGACCAGCAGCCACTGCTCATACCCACTGCTGGCAATGGCCCTGGTCACACCCGCTGCTGGCACCATAGCTGCCCCTCACACCCGCAGTCAGTGCCAGAGCTGCTGCTCAGAGCCTCAGGCAGTGCTCGGCACCAGTCCAGATCACTTGGCGCCATCAGAGGATGTGAGCAGTGGCTGCTGGGCCAGATAGCCCAAAGATTTCTCCACCTCTCCCTGCTCCTGAGGGCAATTCGCCACCTGCTGCTGGCGCTCAGCAGATGGAAGCAGGGCCTGCATCATCAGTGCCTGGGAGCAGAGGCAGTGGGAGTGGGGCTGCCAGCAGATAGGGACCAGGGGTGGGGTGGGGGAACTGTGGTAGAAGGGGCTGGGCGGGGGCACGGAGGATGGGCCAAGACCCACCCCTGTGCCCACTACAGCCTCCTGGCCCAACAGTTCCTTTCAAGGTGCATGAATTCATGCACTAGGCCCTTTGTAATAAATAATGTGTTAACACTAAGCCATAAAAGGTCAAATAGTGGTAAATGCTACAAAAAAAATAGTAAGTATAATATGACAGGTCCCTTAGCAGAATGGGAGAAGGTGGTAGGTAATGGTGCTTAGAAAAAACTTCTGAGCAAAGACCTGAAATGAAGAGAAAGAGCCATCTATGGAAAGATTGGGGGAACAATTTTCTGAACTAAATGAATAGCATGTACAGTTCCTGAGACAGGAATGAGCTAGTCTGTTGGATAAATAACAAGAAGGCAATTATCTCTGGAGGGTCTGGAATGAGAAAAAGGTGGTAGATGATGATTCTATAGAGAAGTGTGGGAACAGATGCTAGAGGGCCTCATGGTAAGAAACTTGGATTTTACTTTTACATAATGAAAATCTGTAGGGAGATTTTAAGGAAAGAATGACACATTCTTATTCATTTTAAATTACACTGAACCCATAATTACATACAAGATAAGTGCTAGTAAAACAAGGTTCAGTGTCAAACGGCACAGTCTGGGCTAAGGAAGGGCTGCAGTCACCCATAGTAAAGGCTCCATTTGCCGTGGTCCAAGAACTGGAGATCTACCAATGGACACAGATGGGGTAAGGCTTGATCCTTCCTAAAGAGAGATTCAAAAAGCCTTGATAGCTCCAACTGCCCAACTTCCAGGGCCCAGAAAGGTTTTTATATCTTCTTGGGTCTTTTGATTCTAATATATTACAAGCAAATAATAACACCTAACTATTTGTTGAGAAGTGACTACAGGGGGATTAACTAAAGGTCTCCTATTTGGCTTGAGAAGCAGGGGTTAATTTTTAAATAGAGCTAGTTGGGAACATTTCTACAACTGGACTTAAAAGACAATTATTCCTATTAACCTTTTTTACGACTGCCATTTTTTTTTACCTCTATCCATAAATCATAGATGTATATTTTCTTCCAGTTTAGTGATACATTTTTAAAAACATACTTATCAACTATCTGCTCATTTTATACATTCGGGAAGTCTCCCCCCATGTGCAAATAAAATTTAGAGCATCCTCTCTGGCTCAGTCAGCAGCCACCAAAACAATGCAAAGATGAGACGTTCGAGTTACTTAGATTCACATGTGCACATATTGTGTGTAAATATATGCCACTGTTGTATGCACTAAATGGTTGCCTGCTGGTCTGGAAGTAAAAATATTTTTTCCTTCCAAATGAAGATCTAGCTGAAACTCAAATAACTTAGCACCAAAGATTAAAGCAACTTTAGCATCTGAAAGCAGTCACAAGGCTCCTTAACTTGCATTATTTTATACCCAGCACCACACACTTGAGCACTTGATATATATTTTTTTATTTTTAGAATTTGATCCACTTAATAAACAAACATCTCAGGAGATATAAAAATGGGTAAATAGACATTCACTATACCACTGTCCAAATAGGAAAAAAGGACCTAAAATACTAAAAATGACAACAACCGCATACATGGAAGTGCAGTTCTAACTGACATCTGCAATGTACTATAATAACATTGGTGATATCAACCGGTGGGGGGTGGGAGGGAGTGAAGTGTAGGTAGCTTTCCAGAAGAAACTGGCAACAAAGCTGATTCATAAAGAATAATTAAGAGGACAAAATAGAGTGACTGTAAAAGTTTTTGAGAGCCTAGATGATCTGATAAACACAATTTGCATCATTAGTAACTACCTACTCTAAACTCAATTATTGCTTAAATTACTATCAGGACAAAAATAATTGTAGGATATAGTCCTTAACTAATTGACACCTCACAATCTATTTAGGAAGGTAAGTGTATATCCAAAACAAAATGTTAATAGTACATAGTAAAGTGTACGCTGCAATGCATATGCCATGCATTAATTTGTTCATTCAACAAATATTTATTGTCTATCAACTATGGACCACATACTGCTCTAGAATTGGAGATATGGCAATGGACAAACACAAGGTCACTGGCCTCATAGAGGTCATATTTTAGTAGATACTAGTATGGGTTAATATATGGCTTTGAAATGATCATCATCATTAATATGTTTCAAGTAATAACATGCTAAATCCTAATTTTCTGAAGCAAAGAATTCAATACACAAGTAGAGGTTATTATTAAGTCAAAAAATGATGTAAAAAAATTAGCCAAGCACTACAGTAAAAGCTTCTATTAAAATAGTCTGAATGGCAATTCATAACTACATTTTTCAGAAATAATAAATTCATCTATTTTTAGGCAGTGTGAAGTATTTATAGCAAATATAACCTTATCTTCTAAGTCATGTTTCTCACTTAATGTATTTATACTTTCAACCAAAAGAAGGATATCCTTTGGCAAAAGCAAAGCATACTTACTAAGCATTCCTCCAAATTCTAGAACATACCTGTATTTTTAATCTTAATATTATAAATTTACATGTTTGTGAATTTTGGATATTGGAGAAAGATAATAGTTCAAAAAGTACAAGATGTAGAAAAAACATTAAACATTAGACATTTCTCTTCTATAGAAAGGTTGAAAGGAATCACACAAAAAAAAGTGGCAAAGACACAAAGGCCACTTGTACTTACTGTTGCTATCCCCATATCTGATCACTCTCAGATATTGAGTGTGGTTTGCTAATAATTCTGAAAAGAGCTATATGAAAGAGGAGAGTCAACCTTAGACATATAACTCAAGTGTTTCACCCAATAAAATGGTGATTAATTTTTTTTTAATTTATTGATTTTAGAGAGAGAGGAACCATGAGAGAGAAATATCAATTTGCTATTCCATTTATTTAAGCATTCATTGCCTGCTTCTCGTATGGAGATCAAACTCACAACTTCGATGTGTCAGGATTATGTTTTAATCAACTGAGCTACCAGACCAGGGCTAACATGGTGATTTTTGAGCGTATTATTTATTGTTCTTCCCCATCTGACAAATAAGAATAATGCTATTAACCTACCTCATATTGGTGTTAATCAACAAGTTACCACAGAAAGTTGATCTCTGTGATTCAATTCATCACATCAAGAACCAGTCATAACAGTTAACAGTTCCAGCACTTACAGTGACCACACATCCTTTCTACTTGCATACCTTGCTCCTCATCTCGCTTAGTTGCAAGACCAAAAACGTTGAGGAATGCGATTTGCGAGTGTATCAGGGGTGACTTTTAGTGACAGCCAGTGTCTTGAGAAGAACATTTAAAAGAATCCATTCTATCAAACTTCAAGGAAGGTACACCTAGATTAACATAAATTATCATCTGGCTGCATCTAGCACTGATAACACACATTCTACATCAAACACTTTCCTGAGAGTGATTCCATGAGCTGCATAATAATCACCGTGCTTTGATTGTTTTGTTGAATAAATGGATGAATTAATTACACTTAAATACAGACAGTCCCAGTTTTTGCAGTGTATTGCTCCTTATCCTAACTTGGAATCAAAATAGTAGTACAAATTCTAGTACTAAGCATACCAAGTGGTTACAGTAAAAAGATTTCCATTTGAATTATCAAAATAAATACATTACATGAAATTTGGAACTTGATGTGATGAAAACCTCTAATTATGGGAAACTTATGAGAGCCTTTAGCAAGTTCTTGGCTGAATGCAATTATTTGGTTTCTTGATCCTCAGACCAATTACATTAACAATGACAAAAGATATGCAAATTTAAACAGACAATAGTCAAGCTGCTCTGACTCATACCAACAGGGATGTTTTCAGCATATATTCAGTTTGATGCTCACTAGCAACATTTAGTGTGATAGTTACACTTGGCTACAATCTGAAAACTATACAATAATCACTGACCAAGAACAATACAAACAAAAATCAAATTTATTTCACACAATAAGTTAACATCTGAAACATGTGAATGATTCAAGCCCAGTAGAATCATGTGTTTACCCTGTCACTGATGAATAATTGCATAGCAACAAAAATATGCATAAATAGGTTTAACTTACCATTTAATTGTATATTTTAAGCAAACAAAATATTTTTGGTAGAATAGCTCATTCAAGACAATCTGGGACTAAACTTCCTTCCCTAACCCCCCTCAAAGATTCCAGGCTAATTTAAAATGATTGAATTGTCATTAAAAATTATATGGAAAGTATACTGAGAATAGTAATAAGCAAGTCAATCAAATTTATTTGTTTATTATGGAAATAAGTTTTTCCAAAGAAAAAACAGATATCCTATTATGAATGGCTATGGAAATTTAAGTTGCAATTATCAAAAGAGTACAGAATTCTGTTTGTTTCCTATTCTTCTGGCTATTTATCCATTTTTATTTTATTTTATTTTTACCTGTAGTCCACAATAGAAAGATTAACTGCAATTCTGGGTTTGGAAACTCTAAAACTGCGAAGTTTCAGTTAATTTGTCAAACAAAATAAACTAAGTGATCTTAGTTCAGTCCCTAGTGGACAAAAGTAGAATAACTATTACTCGGCATGATTCAGCAAGAGGTGACCTGAGTGAGTGTGACCACACAGGAACAAAAAGGAGAATTTATCCTTTCCCTGCCTTTTATCTTCTAAAAGGTTTGCTCTGTTAATCGACTGACTTAAAGAAGACCAGACAGGTTGCATTCTTATATATATGCACTAGGTAGGTTTTTGCAAAGATCCCTGGGGGGTGGATGGGAGGCTTTTCACAAATAGGGGTATTTGCCCCCCTTATAGTAACACAGTTGAATGCACTTGTTATCTGCTGCTTTCCTGTGACACAATTAAACAGAGCGAAGAGAGGATGAACTACAGAAACTGTTTCAGATTTTAACAGGCATATTTTCAATAAAATAATTTAAATGGTATATAGTGAAATACTAAATAAAATATTCCATTTAATTTCTATAACTTGGGATTATTAGTCAATATTAACATTCATCTAGATACCTACAATCCCACATAGTACTGTCTGAACTACCATACCCTGAAGGAGAAAAAGGGGCACCTCAGGGATATAGCCAAGATATAGCCTAGCCTACATGTTGTGTCCAGCCCAAATCTGCAGGTGCACGTCTTTGGGAATAGCCACCACTGGCTCTTATTTCTCCTTTCCTAGTGGGCAAACAGCCACTTGCTGATGCAGTCACATTAAAAGGTATCCTCCTGATCTTTCTCCCTCAAAGACGGAAGAAAATATGACAGAAATAAAGAAAAATCAGTCCTCTATTATATTCTACTACTTGTTGAAATTTAGTTTCCTTTACAAACTTATACATTTTCTCCAACCAAACATCACACTTCATATTTAACCTCATTTCATGTTAACTTTACTAGGGGTTGAAAAATAAGTATTTAGTGACTATTTCCCATCCTGGCTGCATAACATTTCCTGGTGTAAAAATCTTTTTGATCCTAAATTAGTAATATCCTGATTATTTTCTTTTTTGCCAACTTGCTCAAAATAAATGTACTTTCCTTTTTTTTTTAAGTTGGGTTCTGACAGTCAGAAAACTCACGCTAAATTTTAAGTAAGAGAAAAAAAAAGAGATGTCACAAAACATGCCATGGCTAGGCACACAAATGGGGTGCCCCATCATACCTTCCTAAGGGAGCACAAGCCTAAAACCCCGGGCTCACGCGGAGCCACAGGGAGTAAGCCCTCTTGCATATGCAAACACTGCCCCCCTGGAGCAAAAGGTAAACACACAAATGCTTCCCTGAGGATCTCTAAGTTTGCTCCAGTACAAGAACGGAAAAAGGCTCCATGCAATTAGAAACCGAAAGCAACCACTTACTTTTTGCAGCCACTGAGTATAGTTTTCCAGCACATGCTCCAGATGTTGAAGTTTCTGGGAAGAGAAATCCGGTTCCACGTGTGGAGCATCTCTCTGCAGAGCGTTTGTGTTGTACTGGTCTGTCCTACTCTCACGACAGTTCCCGTCATGTTCTGGAAGAATGAAAGTGTAGGCACATTGCCCATATTGAATCCGGCTATATCTTCTCCCACCGTTTTCTGGACTCCGGCGCTGGTTGCTGCACCCTACGTGAGTCAGAATGGCAGCGAGGAAAGCTAAGGAAAGGAAAACTGTCATTGTACTGCCAGCACTCTCTCTCCGTGCCTCTCGCAAAACTTGCTCCTTTCTTCTGACCTTTAAACCACTTCTGTATTTCAGGTAAAACTGCTTGTCTCTGACTTTTTCCCGTTCAAAGAAAGCTTTTGAAGAAGAATCACAGAAAACTAGCCATTTGTTAGCTTTGTTCTAAAATGTTATTTTTTTTATTTCACTGTAATGATAGTTTCCTTCGTTAAAACTTGAGATATTTATTGCATAGTAGCTGAGATTTATTGTTTCCTCTCTGTGTAACCGTTCAGCGTGGAGCCTGCCTGAGTCAGCTGCGTGTACATATTCTAGACCCTTTCCTCTACCCTATCTGCTGCAGATCTGCTATTTTCTCCCAGACCTCAGTGAGTTTTATTAAGGTTGAACATCCAAGCCAAGCTGGAAGCAGGCAGCCTTTCACAAGATGACTTGACAGGAATGCATGAGGGTGCCCCTTTGCAAGGATTGCTGATGGCTTGGAGTAGCAGGATCGTCTTACAAATTGGCTAGATGCGCATGACCTCGATCATGTATGGCCCTCCCGCCCCTTCCGCAGACAATTGTCTGGAGCCTTTAGCAGACTCATGGCAAATCAATAAATAGAGCAGTCCACCTTAATACACTTTTAGTGTGCATGCTGACCTACTAACTAGCAAACTGGCAGTATGTTTTTAAATGTCTATTGAATTGGAAAACCCTAAGAAGAAAATTAGCATAGTGTCCAGTGAAATTATTTTTTATTATTTATGAATGATAAATCTGCATAATTATTGATTTTTAAAAATGTTATTCTTGATCCTGGAGAAAAAGATTAAAAACCACTTTTGATGATGGTATTCTTTTATTGTATTCACTTAGACTTTTAGGAGTTGGAGAAAATTATCAAATTAGCAAAAATATTTTACAACTTATCGCTCAGAGGAATATAGCATGTGCATATTAAGTAGAATAATATGAGTACTTTCTGAGATACAGATTTTAAATGAAACTAGTTCCTGATTAGAATGTAGTCCTGTGTGTTCTGTGTATATAAATTGAGCAACTTCTTTACAAAAACATTATGGTTACAATTTAAGGCAGTGGCCTGAGAATTATTAATTCCTGTGGTATATCATAATCATATATTTCACAAGGATCTCTTTGGAGTTGCTATGGTTATCTTTACTACTGGCACAGAAGCTGCACATAAATTCTCCTGTGGCTGCATAGACACACTCTCTGAGAGAAAAGCATGTATCAGGTGTGCCGATGGGCTAGGAAAGGGCTATGTGGGAGAAACCTCTGTGCCTCTTCTAGTAAGTAAAGAAAAAACATTATCAGAGCGTGATTTCCCAAATCTAGGGTGTACACATTCGAACAAAGGGATCAGTAACACTTAAAAAAACAGGTGATAATTATAGAATTAAGGTTATAGCACTGAGATCTTTACTGTGTGCAGAAAACATGAATTATGAGCAGTGGCTTTCATCAAGAACTGGGAGGGATTTTATGGAATGGAGTTTCTCAACTGCAGTCATGATGTGAAAACAGAAGCCACAGATGTTGACTCATGTCCTGGAAAGGTGGAGGGTTAGAGGTTAGAGATTGGCATGCTGGGAGCAAAACACATTCCAGAAAGAATGTGATTTACTAGTACTTGGAAGAAATAAAATGTGCTGAGATGTATCAGTCCTTTCCACACCAAAAAAAAACCAACAACAAAAAACAAAAACAAAAAACACCAAAACAACAACAACAATAAAACACACACACACACAAGTTTCTGATCTGACAGATATGGAAGCATGTAATACCAAACATAGAAATAAAGTATTTGAACAGCTTTTGCAGTTTCATCCTGACATTGTATGTCTCCTGTTGCTGATATGTCACTCACTTGTAATAATAATAATGACATTTATTAAGAGGTTACTATTATCCAGACTTGTGCTAAGCACCCCTTACACAAATCTCATTTAGTTATCCCAACAAACCTAAGACATGAATAATAAGCCAAACCCCATTTTATTGCTGGGAAAACTGAATCATAAAAAGGCTAACTGGTTACAGCTCACATAACTAGTAAGTAATGATGCCCTCTGGAGCCTAGTCTTCTAACCTCCTAGCCAACCAAAGTGTTTCCCAAAGGGCTCCCGCTGCACCCATTCACAGTTTTAAAGCAGGTTACTTGATGGAGCTTAGGAAAAAAAGAACTGATTAAAAACCAGTTTGTGATGCTAAAGTGATTTAACCCTTTCTCTGTACTCGAAAACACAGAAGAAGAAAAAAAATGACAGGTAACCCATATCATCAAGTTTTTAAGGACCCACAAGGATGAAGCAGACTGGCAAAGACAGATTTGACTAAGAACACTTTCTAGCACTGCTTGCTTTGAAAATTGTCCCTGAAAAAAAGGAAAGTCCAAAACCAACACCTATAAGTGCTGTTAAGAACTAAATATAGCTGACAATTGGCAGAAGACACCCGTATTGAAGTGCTCCTGTTTTTTTTTTTAACAGCATGATTATTAAACATCTGTTCCTGTGTTTGTGTGTGTGCTTGTTCATATAAACTTTTCCAATCTGAAAAATAAAAAGAAGGAATGCACAATTCCTGAGTGAAGAGTAGACAAACTAAGATAGAGAAGCTAGAAATACAAATACAAAAGGGAGAGGGAACATAGAGACAGTGAGAGAAAGAGATACTGACTGATTTTTTTTTTTCCAGAAAAACAAAAAACACACATTGAAAGTGTCAATCTGGGGGGAAAAAGTCTCGAGATCAATTTAAAGCAACTACAAACACAGGTACATGTGGAATGGGCTCATGTGCTTTGGGAATCCATCTGAAGAGACACAGGGTGCATCTGAAGATCATAATGATATGCTAAAGACTATATACTTTCATACAGCCTGAACCTAAGCAATAGCAATAGTGTTACTGTTGTTGGTTATTACTAAGTGGTACAGTTTAATAATAGTACAGTTTAGGAGACTTTAGAATTTTGGAAGTAGTATGAAGAGCAAGCCATATTTATTTATTTTTTAAATTCCTCTCCCACACCTCCAAAAAAGGTTTAAAAAATGTTATAGAGAACTAAATAATTCTATTCAGTTGTATGCCTGATTCTGAAAGCTTTATATCTTTGTATTTTACTTGCATTAGCAGAGCTCTGGAATAATGAGCTGTAATAATGAGGTGTATGCTTTGAGATTCTGATCCAAGTAGTTCAGGTGGTTAGAACATCATCTCAATACATCAAGGTTGTGGGTTTGATCCTTCATCAGAGCATATACAAGAATCAATCAATGAGTGCACAAATAACATTGATTGAATAACAATCAGTGGGTAGAGTGTTGGCCTGTGGACTGGTCAAGGTCATATGCCCAGGTTGCAGGCTCAATCCCCATTAGGAGCATACAGGAGGCAGCCATTCAATCAATGACTCTCTCTCATCATTAATGTTTCTATCTCTCTTTCCCTCTCCCTTCTTCTCTGATACCATTAAAAACATATTGAGAAGAAGAAAAAAAGCAGCCATCCTTTTTCCCCATCCTGTATTTAGTTTTTTCAATTCTTATCTTTAGCCTATCTCAACCCTTAACCATTAGCTCCACTGTGGAGCTTTAAAAAAGAAAGCCAGCCTTTTATCTCAAAACAAAGAGATCTGGAATTCCAAGAAACTCACCCAAGTCCACTGGATGCAAAGTGAAGAGCTGTGGAGCCACAATGGGTCCCTGCTGGTACTAGCACTGGTCCGGGTCTGCAAGGTGGTCTTGCGTGGGCTTCTCTGGAATCCTGCCACACAATCCGAGTCATAGCACTATAATGTTGGGACAGTGGGAACAACACCAGGTGTTAGAAGTGGGGTCAGACGGACATGGGTTCAACAACCTTAGTACTTGAGTTCTGGCTAGGAAAGAATTCAGAGCCAAGACTCATACTATAAGATAACATTTACTTAGAAAATCACAGAGTTAGAAGAAGCAATTTCTAGAAGAAATGAGCCGAGGAAATAAGTTATAGAGAAAAAGGAAGGGTCTGAGGAGCTTGGGAGTGAATAGGGTAATGGTAATGTACCTGGGGGAGGAGGTGGAGGGAGGGAAAGGCACTGCTGTGCTTCCAGGAGGGAGGGTGGGTTGAGTCTCCAGTCTTAAGGTGCTAAGGGTGAAGATTTAGGGGAGGTCCCAGAAGAAGATCTCCATAGATCTTTCCATCTGTGTCCTTTCAGGGTCTAGATCTCCATTGATTGATTGGTTGGCTCCAGGGCAGGAGATCATTATACAATGCAGCTTTTCCTGAGGTCAGCCTGGGGGTCCTGCTTTTGCTGCTTTTCTGGGCCTAGAGCTGAAATACAGCTGAGGCCTAGATGTTATCTCTAGGAAGAAAAGGTCACGGGTCCAAATGATATGCTAGGGAGGAAAGGTCACCCTGGGGCAAGGTCCAACCCTTCAATTGTCCATTGCTAGGCACCTGGGGCTTTATACCCTGGTGACCTTCTGTACCTGGCCCATCTTCCTTGCTCTGCTCATGTCTGTCTAACTACTACATCATAACCTTCAAAATAGAGCTAAAATTAAGCAGTATGGTTGTCTCAACTGCTAATCAACATCCAATCTATTGTTCAGTTAGACTTTGGATCCATTCTAAGTGTTTAGTTCTGTGCCATATCACCTGTTACAGATCTTATCACCCATGGTCTAAAATAAAATTAGACAATATAAAATAAAATAGTATTTATTTCTTAAAAACACCATAAGGCACTCTCCTGGTATTCATATGAAACCCTATGATGGCAAAAGTGGTAAGAAAGTGTCCTCTTCCCTTGAACACTGAACACAATGCTGTTTTCCACATATTCTCTAAATATATTCTTAGAATATTCCCTGTCTCCTAAGGGCACCATATCCTATGGTTATGCTCTAGCACTTGTAGGACTCAAAGATATCAGCATGTCTATGGTCATTGTAGCTATGTATAAAAGGAGGATGGAGGCAGAACCAAGATCCTTTCACCCAACTATGTAGGCAGCAAAGGTATCCACACCAGATGGGAATACCATAGAATGAATGCTAAGAGAACAGCAAGAGGATGGAGCCTATCACCTGGTGACTGACAGCACTTCGTGAGTACATGGGAAATATTCGTTGGGAACTCCCAAAACTGATACCTGCCCTCGAAAGGCTTGGTAAGGAGCTGGTGACATGGCAATGTGTGGAGACATTTAGGTAGGTGACAAAAATAAAAATTACTATGTAAGTACTAGAGACCTGATGCACGAATTTGTTCAAGAGTAGGCCTTCCTTCCCCCGGCTGCCGGCACCGGCTTCCCTCTGGCACCCAGGACCCTGACTTCCCTTACAGCCCCGGCTTCATCTGGAAGATTGTCTGGAAGGACCTCCAGTCTAATTAGCATATTATGCTTTTATTATTATAGGTTATTATAGATCCCCCTGCCTTCTAATGAGAGAAACTCCTGGTAATTAGTAGGTGTCTTGCTTGATGTCAGTTTTTAATTATAGCTATGCAAGTTTTAAAAAAGCTGAGACAGAACTCACTTGTTCTACCTAAGAAAAAAAGTGAAGGGCCTCAAAGAAAGATCTGGAAAAGGAGGACTGGAGCTTGAGAAGAGTCAAAAGAGACAGGGAAGTTGTGGCTGTGTGGCTATGAGAAACTCGTGAAGATATATCAAGCATGGAGGTTTGGAGTGAAATGGTGTTTCCTGTGAGATAAAATCCCTCTTGTTGTTTTTGTGTGTTTTTTTCCAGTAAAATACATGTTTTGGGGCAAATAACTTTTTTAGAGTAAATGAGAAGAATTGTTGGTCTTTGCTCCAAACATGGGACAGCTAATATCTGGGTTACACAGACCGTTAATGTGAATATCATTCAAGTTATTTATTCCACATTAGATCAGAGCTTCTCTAGGACTAGGACTGTCTGCCTGTCACTCTCTCCCTTTTCCTGGCACACAGGAGGCAACTGATAAATATTTTCAACCCAGATGCTGGTCTGACCGACTCATTTTCTTTAATTCTTGATCTGAAGACACAGAAGCATCACACCCTTATCAAGGTTTTCATGTGCTGATACAGCTTATACCCCAAGACTTCACCTTCTGGAGAGTCACATAAGAGACTTAGAGTTCAGAGGTTCCAAGCAAATCCCAGAAGTGGCAGTGCTATGGTACCTAACACTCCCAGCTTCCCACAGACATTGTCATAGTTGAAGAATCATTTAAGACACATCACAGAAATACCTTCTAGTGTGAGGTTACTTGTTAACTCTACAACACAGATAACTCTACAAGTAACCAAATCAAAAAAGAAAACAAACAGCTGGAGACTACCAAGCAGAAATACAGATCCCAACATTCCTCCTATATCAGAATAAAGAACGATTTCCACTGGAGACACAATGAGATAAGATTTGATTAAGGGGAAAAGCATATAAACCATTTTGCATTCACTAAGTGTCTCCTTCTTTCTTCTTTTTCCCTACAGACATTTTGATTCATAGGTTAGAAAAAACTGCAAAGGTATCTTAGTCTCAACTTTTCAACTTCAGAAAGAACATGCATT
>PVJC01044690.1:0-14033 GCA_004026665.1 Murina feae
TAAGACTTTACCAACTCATTCACCCTCTCTCTAACCCACTCCTCCCATTTAAAAATATCGTTCTAATTATTGCCCTTCTGAGGACATTCTTCACTTAATTACATACCTGTCACCTGTGAAACCTTGCAGGTGGGCCTGAGTCCCTGAGCACCATGGGTTATGTAATCTGTAGCCAGAGAAGTACTTGCTGACTGGTTATGTCAACTGGTAGAACTCAGCACCAAGCACTGAGGGCAACTCTTTGGAGGGAAGACATACATTGAGGGCTGCAGTGTGCCAGCAATTTCTGATTTTCACCAACATTGTTTGGATTGATGTCTGACAACTTGAGTGGAGACAAGAAATGAAACCAAGCCCTAAATCCAAGGTAAGGGTGGTCATCCTCTGCTTCAAAGGCTGAGACATGGAAGTTTGGGAGAAAGGGCAGGTCCAGACCTGACTATCCTGTGGCAACCCTGAAAAAAATGGCTGTGAGTGTATATAAATTGACCAACACCAGCAACGGTCACAGAATGGCAGTGTAACTGAATAGAGTCAAGACCTGTGATTAACACAACTGAGAAGAATAATGGGGCAAAGACATCTGCCACCTGACCCCCAAAACCCTGTTACACAGCAATGGTAGTTGCAGGTTTAGGTCACCAAAGATCTTTGCTTCAGTGGAAGGGATAATCTATCCTGAAAAGTAACCTGGCTGGTGTTTTCAATGCCCAGGTCACCTACAGCATTAGGCACCCAAGACATCTATATTTCCACAGGGCCAGTGGTCATGGCGATAGAATGGAGCTCCCCTACAGGCTTAGCTGCCCTTTTCATTTTTCCCCTCAATAGTATAGTAATCATCAATGATTCCTAAACATACTGCAGGTTTTTAAATGATCATGGGAGGGAGTGCGTGAGGAAGGGAAGAAAGATATCCAGCTAATAAGCTAACAACAGAGTCCTTTAATTTATATAGAGAAAGAAAAAAGTATCCTAATTTTGTGCACCACATTGATGAAAAAGACCCAAGTTTCAGAATGAAATTATTTTACATTATAAAAAATTATTTTACATTATAATTGTCTAACTGTGCCTTCGCTGATTTGGACTTCACCTTCCAGCCCAAGCCTCCTCCACACACACAGTACTTGCTTGTTTACACAGTTGCATTTACCGGTTGTTTACACTGTTGAAAAAAATGTTTCCCTATATGATTGCATGTTACAGAGATGACCTCTGGCCAGAAGGTCTACATCTAAAACTTAATTCAAGGCTTTCTTCCACGCTAGTTTTCCTTCCACACTGCCCTGGTCTAAGCCTTAGCATCTCCCTTCTGCACCATTGCAACAGCCTCCAGTCAGCACTTCTATGTCTTAGTGGGTCCCTCCCTATTTCAGTCTGTCTCTCCCTTGTTCTCAGCATTCTCATCTGTCCAGGCCCTTCCTACCCAGGACCACCCCTGGTCTGTGACCCTCATTCCATACCCTTCCACACACACACAAGTAATTCCCTGTGTCCCAGACACACCTGGCCCTTTCACTAGTCTTGCTTTTCTGAGCCAGAAATAGCTTCCACCCCACCCTGATGCTGCCTGAGAAACCCCAATCATCCTCCAGGGCTAGAAGGGAGTGCCCTTCTGTCCCTATTGTCCCATCCTAGTGACTCTGGTGCGATTGCTCCACGACGAAGGCTTCTGCCACTCCAGAAGCTTTCCTGCACTGTAGGTGAGGCTGAGCCTTCCCCCACAAGCAGGGGTGGGTCTCATCGGAGAGGTTAGGGCATCAAAGCATTGCTCTCTGAGGAGAAACTAGACCCTGGAGCTTGAAAGCAGAGCTGAAGTGGGAAGACTGAATAACATAAGGTCCGCAGGGGCTAAGAGACAGCCTCCTGTTGGTGGGCTTGGTGTAGAGTACCTCTCTTAGAGATGGACAGGGAGCAGGGAAACTGAGGGCCTACACGAGGGGTCTGTGGGGATGCACTGCTCTGTGGGCTTAACACAGCTTCTCAATGTGGGAGCCTGGAAAACTGCTTCAGAATCATCTGAGGTGCTAGTTTCAAAATGCTTTGAACCCCGCCTTAGATAATAAATCAGAACCTAGAGATATGGGACCTCAGAATCTGATTTTAACAAGGCTCTCAGGAGATTCTCATGCACAAGAGGCATCTAGAATTCTTAGAATGAGTGATAAGGCTTCTCGTGAGAGCAAATTAAGACAAGACAACCCTTATCTAGACTTTTTCGGGATTCTGCCCAGGCCATGCAGGTCACTGACATAAAAGACATGATTTTCATCAGTGAGTTATGATGATGTGGCAAACGGTGCTGGAATCTGGGGCACAAATCTAGGAAGGCAGTCATTTGGTATGACAAGCTGAAAGGATTGGCAGGGATGGGGTTGAGGAGGAAGCAAAGAGCAATTAGCAAAAGTCCAAGAAACAAAGCGAGGATCAAGATACCAGTCCCTACCTGATAGTCCCTATCTGTGCCGCAGATAAACACAGAAGGAAGCACCTGACATGTACCTGGTAAACAAGATAAATAGTAGATTCTCAACAGATGTCATCTGTCTCAGGATTATTTCCACTGAGTTTTCCTTTCATGTGCATTTTGCTGAACCTAGAGAAGATTCTAAGGAAGCTCCATCAAGATGGTCACCACCCCAACCCACACATCTGGTGCTGAAAGAGCTATGTCAGGTAAGTGGGTGGAGCTCACTGGTCTCACCTGTAGATGATGCTCACGCAGATGGGGGTCATCTTGGGCACAGCATTGCTCTTACTTGCTAAAACCCAGTGCCCTGGCCATTGCAAGCCACTCTACCAAATATTCTTATCTCCCCATCCTGAACTATGGAGGTAAATCAGAGTAACATAATGCAACACGAGGTCCAGAAAAAGATGAACTTGTGAAATCCAAGATGAATATACTTAGAAGCAAGAGGTGTTAGTATTCATCACAGGATGGATCCTGAGACTGTCTCCCAGCTTTCCTCAGTGCCAAGGGCTTAAATATCACAGGATGGGAGGAAGAGTCAGAGTAGGTTTTCACTTCCCTCCTCATCTGCACTACTCGGTGGCTGGGGCTCCCTTTGGCTCAGCATAGGGTGACCTGTAGGTCTTTCCAGGTGGTCCAAGAGTGCCTCAAACAATATTGTGCGAGGCTGAGCGCCTTGAACACAAAATATCCCAAGATGAGCTCATCTTCTCCCCTAAATTTATTCCTTCTCCAGGAGTGCCTTCTCTGATTAATGGCATCACTATCTGGCTACTGACTCAACCAGAAACCTGACTCATGTTCCATTCTCCTCGCCCTCTTTCTCTTCTATCCCAAATATCCTGACAATGGGAACGCTCATTTAAATATTATGGTTCTTTTCTGCTCCCCATCTCCTTCTCACTGACTGAGTTCAAGGCTTTAGCATTTCTCACCAAGAACACTGCAATACCCTCCTGGCTGTACTTCCTGCTTCTAATCTTCCTCCTCTCTGATATATTTGCCCAGGTGCTTAGTAATTCTTAATAAGTAGGATGACCATACCCCATCTTCTATTAAAAAGCCCAAGTGTGTTCTCCACTGTTTATAGTATTGATGTCAGAGGAAAATGCATGAGAGCTTTATCTTACACCTCTGGCAGGAAGGTCCCTTCCTCTATGAAACAGCTCATTTCTCTAAAGCATGCTTTTGAATGTATTGTTGGACTTCCATGATAAAAAGGTGATGTTCAAGAGCAGCATTGTTCAACAGAAATGTCTGCACTGATGATAACATTCTACATCTCTGCTGCTCAATGCAGTTGCCACTAGCTACAAGCTGGGTCCTGGAAATGCTTGATTTAGCTAAGCACATAGGCTGGTGGCTATCATACTGGACAACAGTTTCAGAATCTATTTTAAAAAATAACTTGTGAGCTAAAATATGAGCTTTAAAGGCTAATCAAACTCAAAATGTGGAAAATCTCATTCCTAGGCGTCCACATAAAGCTCTGGGCTCTGATAGGATTATGGACCAATTATAGATCAGTAGCACCCCCTGGCTCTCATCAAAGGAAAATGCAAATCATTTGAGAATAAATGCTTCCAGTATTCCCCCAGATTATCAACCAACTAAAAATTATCACTAGACATACAAGGAAATGAACCATCATGAAAAAAAGGCTTGCAGTAACCAAAACAACAGATTTAGAACTCAAGATTTTCAGCTATTGGAATCACCATATACAGCATATAAAATAATCATGTGTGAAATGTGTTTTTTTAAAGTTTGAGTCCCAAAAATAAACAAGTAGTAAGACCATCATATATGACCAGGCATACTTGAAAAGGAACCAAACAGAAATTTTAGAGATTAAATATATAAATCTTGAAATTAAAAATTGAATAGGTTAAACCAATTAGACACTGCTGAAGAAAGAATTAGATAAATGATAGATACAAAAAAAGTAGCTGAGAATGAGGTATAGAGATATAAGGAAACAAAGATTAATAGATATGAAAGATAGAATAAGAACTCATATGTCTATTTTAAGTCTCAAAAGCAGAAAATGAATGAGAAAAAGAGACAGTAGCTGAGAAATTCCTAGAACTGATAAAATACATAAATCCACAGATTTTGAAAGCATTATATTATGAGCACAACTGACCCAAGCAAAATTACAAAATATAAGGTTTTCTTCTCTGCCCCATCTATTCTTAGAAATGACTTTCTCATTTTCAAGGATCCTGACAAATTTTCATATGTCCAGCTTTCCCACACTCCCCCAGCCTACTCAAGTTCATTATACACACGCCCTCATCCAAACCAGCATCTTCAAAAAATAGGAGAATGATAATGAAATGATCAGATAAACTAGCCCAGGCTTACATACCTTCTAGCTAATGGGTTGCCTCTCCCATTTGATAAAGCTTTAAAATAACTTGACAGAAGTTCCATGAAGAGTGGTACAAGTATTGGAATGCAAGGCACAGTGCCAGAAAAAGATTTGGAAGATAAAAAGACTCTAAGTCCTCAGTTCACCTGTTGGATCACTCCTGGATAAATGCCAAACTCACCCACATAGAACATTAGCCTGGAAAACAGACCATGTTTGTTATCAAAGTGAGGAGGATGCTAAGTAACATTTGATGATGTCTCTCACAGCACCGCCCAACCCTCTAAGTAGCATAAACAACCAATATCTAGGATAACCACTATATAGTATTCCTCCAGCCACGATTATTAGCTCAACAGTGACTTCATCCCTTCCACAAATACTTAGTGAGCACTACACTTCAGGTGCTGTTGAGGGCACTGGAGATTCAGCACACAGCAGAAGGGACAGGACCTCTGCCCTCATGGACCTTACAATGGGGTGAGGAGCAGACAGTATATAAATATTTCTTCAAACAAGAATATATATCTTATCTAATAAAAGCATAATATTGAAATTGACCTTTTCTTTGGGATGCCTCAGCCATGCCCACCAGCCAATCAGAGCAGCTGTATGCAAATTAACCCAGCCAAGATGGAGGCCGGCACTCACGGAGCTGAGTAAACAGGCAGCTTCCATTGCAGCAGGAGTAAAACTGCGCCTGGGTTTCTCCCAGCTCCAGGCAACAACATATTTGCAACATTGTCTCAATTGTAGAAGCCTCAGAGTTGAAGCAGACAGGAGGCTTCCTTACCTGCCTAGGCCTGGCTTAAAGGAACAGTGTATCAATTATAAAAGATAAATAAACCCCAGGAACCTGCTTCCAGCCAGCCTTGCTGGAACATTGCGTCAATGGGAGCTGTGGGCAGCCTGAAAGCCTGAAAACAGTCCGTCACCCAAGGTGGCCACACCCCAGCGGGGTGAGGGATCCCACTGGGGGACTTGGCCAGCCTGCAAACAGCCATCAGCCCCTCACTCAGGCTGGCCAGATACCCCAGTAGGGGCCCAAAACCTGAAGGGACTGTGGGCAGCCTGAAAGTCTGAAAACGGCCCTCAGGCCCGCACCCAGGCTGGCCAGGTATCCCAGTAGGGGCCCAAAACCTGAAGGGACCGTGGGCAGCCTGAAAGCCTGAAAACAGCCCTCAGCCCCTTACCCATGCTGGCCACACCTCCATGGGGTCAGGGTCCCCACTGGGGGGCTTGGCCAGTCTACAAACAGCCATCAGCCCCTCACCCAGGCTGGCCAGGCACGCCAGCTGATGGACATCCCCAGATGGGTCCCAGACTGCGAGAGGGCACCGGCCGGGCTGAGGGACCCCCTGAGTGCACTAATTTTTGTGCACCAGGCCACTAGTGTATACATAGATGCACATGTGTATGCATATCATGTGCATGGGTGTCTACAATGTGAGAATGGGTGGAGAAAAAGTCAGGAGGCAATTTGGGAATCTGTTTTCATTGTCCAGAAAAGAGACCATGGATTTTGGATCAGGATAGTAGCACAGAGAAGTGGGTGACTTTGTGGTATATCAGTACACTGTACTGTGTGGGGTGAAGAAGGGAAACTGTTCTGGGAAATTATATGAGTCCTGTTTGGACCTCTGGGTGGATGGTGTGGTTATATACAATGAATGAGAACAGGAAAAGAGGAGCAGGTGAGTTCAGCTTAAGGTGTCTGTGTCATACATAGGTGTCCACTGGGCAGCTGGCTATGTGGCTGGAACACAGAAGGGAGACTTGGGACATAAAAATTTGAGAAAGGTCAACATCAAGCTAGCAGTCACTGAAACCAGGGAATTATATCAATCACGAAAGGGGCCCCAGAATAGAACTTTAAGGAATGTTAATATTTAAAGGACAGGCAGAGGGAGAGTTGCAGTGTTGTGTCCTGGCAGCAGGGGACAAAAGCACTTTGTCAACAGCCTCAAAAAAGCAGGGTCACGAGGTCTAGGGCACTGCTGGATTTTGTGTCTTAAAAGTTGAGGACCTGGAGCCCCAACTGTTGTAATGTGGCGAACAGCGCCATCTAGTGGACAGTAGATGAAAAGCTGAGAGAAGACCGATTTTCTTGATTGGTAATCACCTTGAGTTGGAGGTGAGGTGAACCTCAGAGAAAATAGGTATTTTACGGGGAAAGCAGAGGTCACTAGGACTAAGTCTGATTTCTCCACTAGGTCTAAGTCATGACAGTTCTCTACTGAGAGAGCTGAACTAGTACCTGAATAGTCAGCTCCAAGCCTCATTATGCTCTACTGCTCGCCAAGGGGACTGTAGGTCATAGAAAGCACTAAGATTCTAAGGAACTTGTAACGGAGGAGTCCCTGGGGTCTCCTTGCTCTTTAGGTCTTGCACAGGGTTTGGTTGGAATCCCTGTTCCCTGTCCTGAAGGTGTCCAACACCTTCTGAAGGCCTCTGTGAATTCTCAGACACCTCTGGTTCTTCAGTCTTCCTCCAGTGAATCCTCATCCACAATTCTATTTTTTAATGCAGGTTTTTATCTCAGCCTTGGCGTCAACCCAAACATGAAACAAACCTCTGTGGTTCCAGGGTTGAGATCACCTAGAACATTTCACCTGAGGCCAACATAGAGATAAAGGAGAACTAGACATTACCAAGCCCTTTTCCCAGCAGTGTTTTAACTATTCCACCATATCACATGGGTTTCTCTTCCCCTTCTTCTCTAACAATTTCAGGGAGAAAACCATTTTCTCACATTGTCTTTTATAGAGACTGTGACCATATAATTAATCTTCCAAACCAGGACTCTTTTGAAAATGAAAAGGGCAACAAAAATAATTAAACATGTAGATATCTTATCTAATAAAAGAGTAATATGCAAATTAGGCATCACTCTGTGAAAAAGATGGCCTGCCCCATGGCCGTCCGGCTCAGCCCTGCCACTGAAGTGGCCAGGCCTGTTAGCCAGGCAGGTGGCAGGGGAGGTGGGGGGCCCAAGGGGCAGAACAGGCCATCAGAGGGGGATAGAGGTCCCTGGCCCAGGCCAGAGGCCTTCATCAGAGGCCTCAGGCATGGATAAGGGAGGAGCCAATGATCGGAGGAGTCAGGGACAGAGCTGGTGATCAGAGGGGTATGAGGGTGCCCTACCCAGGCATAAGGCCTGGGCCAGAGACCTCAGGCCTGGTCAGGGGCAAGGCCGGAGATCGCAGGGGCCTGGGCTCCACAGAGCCAGCAATCAGAGGGACAGTGGCAGAGCCTGTGATCACAGGGGTCTAGGCACTGGTGGAGTCAGAAAAGCAGGGGTCTGGGGGACCCCTGTCCAGGCCTGCAGCCTTGGCCAGAGGCTGCCAGTGGGACAAGGGCAGAGCCAGCGATGGCAGAGGGCAGGATCAGAGCCGGTGATCGCAGAGGCCTGAGCTCTGTGAAGCCGGCCATGGCAAGGGTTTGGGGGTCCTCTGCTGAGGCCTGCGCCTCAGGCAGAGGTTACAGGACTGGGCAGGGGTAGAGCCGGTGATTGGAGTGAACTACAGAGGAAACACCTTTTTCCTACCACTCATTGGCTAAGCACCCTGTATGCCACTAGTAATATTCTTAGTAACTTGGGTAATAAGAATCCCTAAAGGTGACCTAGGGTTTTTCCACCACATTCCTGGGAAAAAAAAAATGAAGGTCCACTGTTGGAGGGCTAAGAAATGTCATATCCTGCCCTAGCTGGTTTGGCTCAGTGCATAATGCCTTAGCCTGCTGACTGCAGGATCTGGGTTCAGTTCTGAACAAGGGCATGTACCTAGGTTGCAGGCTCCTCCCTGGCCAGGGCCCAGGTCAGGGCTCATGCAAGAGGCAAACAATCAAAGTGTTCTTCTCACTTTGATGTCTCTCTCTGTTTTTCCCTTCTCTTCCACATTCTCTAAAAATCAATGGAAACATATCCACAGGTGAGGATTAAAAAAAAGAAAGAAAGAAATGTCAAATCCTATGAAAGACACATCTTGAAAATGCCTAAAGAAAGTTGTCATTTCTTCATGGTGAAGGGACTGGAGTCCATGTTGATGAAAACACCTTGGTGGCTGTGGTGACTGGCAGTGGCAGCAGCACTGGAGTGATGGGGCTGGTGGCTTCTCCTGATTAGCCTGGTTGTCTCCCACAAAGGGAGGCCATACTGTGGCTTAGGCCCACTCCCCAAGGGGAGCAGGGAGTGGGCCTAAGCTGTCAGTAGGACACCCCCTGAGGGCTCCCAATATGTGAAAGTGGGCAGGCTGAGCTGAGGAACCCTCTCCCCAGTGCACAAATTTCGTGCACCGGGCCCCTAGTAGATTATATAAATAGTATAGCTATAGATATGGATGATATAGTTATATAAAATCTTTACATGACTAATAAATTTGTTTTATTTTATTAAAAGACCTTTAAAATAGTCCTATACAAAAACTATTTTCAAAAATAAAATTCTCTTAAAAATAGCTTGTATCTGTGCACACTAAGTCAAATGTGGGACAGAAAAAAATCTTCCTTGAATTGATTAAACATTAAAAATATAACAGACATGAGCAGAATAATTATAATTTAAGCAATTTAGTACTGGTCTCTAAATCTGTCTCACTATAATTTCTCTGAATAATGTAGTTTTGCAATATGATATATTATTATTTTTTATTTTTTTAAATATCTTTTTACTTATTTTAGAGAAGAAAGGAGAGGAAGAGAAAGATAGAAACATCCATGAGAGAAACAATCAGCTGCCTCCTCCATACCCCCTCCTGGGGATCAAGCCAGCAACCCTGGCATGTGCCCTGGTCAGGAATTGAACCTGTGACCTTTTATTGCATGGAACAAAGCTCAATCCTCTGAGCCACACCAGCCTGGTATGATGTATTGATTTTAATTATTTCATAAAACTGCCAGAAATTGTCTTAAAAGTTGCATTTTACGATTAATAAAGTTGAAATTATTACGAAAATATTCTCTAGGGGTGCTGAAATACAGCTGAAGCTCAGGGTAAATTCTGCTGCTGAGGTTTATTCTTGATTCAAAATTCCTGTATTTCAATACTTAAAAAATCCAGTTTCAACAGTGTCACAGGTAGTCTCTTTACCTCTATTTAGAGACCATTTCTTCAAGCCACATCTTGTCAAACAGTTCTCTCTATTCATGAAAGTTTGGAACATTTCACCATATTTAGATTGTGCAAAACGGAGGGCCTCTATTTTGTTCTATTCTGGACAAGAAATATAAATGCATTCAATTTAAAAAAGCAATTTCTGTCAGAAGATTCTTTCCACCAGTTGAGATATTCTAACGTGCATTTACAGAATGTCAAGTTTAAATCTTGTGCATAGTTAAGCAACTCTCATTCTTAAATTTGTTCTATTTTTCCCTTTCTTTTTTCAGTAATCAATTTAAAACGTCTTCCTATGAGTTTTGTTTTCAATAGTTGTAAATAGCTAAAAGCACCAAAAGCTAAGGTTTTATGGTGCTCTGTTCCTAAATGCTGACTGGAGACTTTCAACTGATAGTGAACAAAATGCAACTGAAAGATACAGAATTCATTTACCCAAAACAAGAACAGAACCTGTTTTTTTTTCTTTTCATTAAATTGATTGGAGCTGACATTGTTCAACATGAACATATCGGTTTCAGGTGTGGGTTTCTATGTTACAAGATCTGTATATTGCACTGTGTGGCCATCACCCAAAGTCAAATCTTCTATCGCCTTAAGACAGAATCTTAAGACTATTGTAAGATATGAGTTGGTTTACAACATAATTTTTTGAAGATTCAAGCATTTCTAAAATCCAACATATGATGGCCTCACAAATACTCTGTGGTTACTCTGTGTGTACATTTCAAAATGTATAATTTTTGCAACTGCAACTTTGATTTTGGTAGAGTAGCACAATATATTTGGACACATTTATGAGTTTTATGAACACCACCATCTTTTCCAAGTCTATAGTTTTCTCATAAGAGTTTTTATTTAGCAAAGAAAATTGCTTTCATTATAACACTGAAGTCACTAAAGTTTCTATTTATGTTATCACTATAAAAATTAATAATTGTATCTTTAATGTTGAACCTTTTAACTAAATTTACTATTGAATTCATAATAATGTCAGATGTTTTTCATTTGATGGACTAAAATTCCAAAAGCTTTATGAACCAGAACAAAAAAAAGGGGGGGGGGAACCACTATTAAAATTAACATAAACTATTTTCCATTTGAAACAGCTCATGACAGTGATATATAGCTAACATCCTCAACTGTTCGGGGCATTCTTCTTCTATTGGAACAACGCATCTATAGCTATTGCTCTGCTTGATCTCTGTCATGAAAAATTTAGAATGGAAAACAAGTTAGTTAATTTAGAAAAGCAGTCACATGATAGCTGAATGAAAAATGACACTTCCCAGAGTGCTGCATAACAGTCCCTTCTCAATGTGGTATATATCAGCCATGGATACAGTGGAATATTATTCAGCTATAAAAAAGGAGATCCTGCCTTCTGTGACATGGGTGTACTTTGAGGACATTGTGCTAAGTGAAATAAGCAGCTTCCATTCTCACAAATCCCTCATACACATTCTACCTAGCAACGAGGCCTAACAAAAGCTTTTTTGCTTTGCTTACACTGTGCTCTCCTTTCTTCATTAATTAATGCCCACCTTCCTTTAAGATTCAGTCCAAAACTGGAGTATCCCTCAGAGAGAGATAAGGACCCTCCAACTGTGCACTCTAATTACCTCCTCATACCTCATTTCTGCTCATTTGCTGAACGACCGTGACCTCTGTGTCTAATTCATGTTTTTCATTCCCCACATTTTGGCCAGTGTCTAACACAATTAATGTTTATCCAATGAATTAATGGATAAATGAAAGATTAAGTTGATGAATATTATCTTGACATCTTTGTGGACAAGATGGAGATAGGAATTAATAGTCTAGTTAGGTCATTTCATAGTTTAACAGGCAAACAGCTTTGCCTATTTATGTCCTATATAATTTTATTTATTGAAGAAATAATTTATTATTGAACCTGAAGTGCTTAAGATGATTGAAAACAGCATTGTCAAGTTTGTTTGCTGCCTATTGTAACTCCATTATTGGTTCTTGTGTTCCCACTCAGAGGAGCGTTAGGGCAAAGAGAATCATGCTTGGAATGGGCTCACATTTGCCAACTCACAAAGGCTGACTCCAGCCAGCAACTTGGCAACAGTGCCTCCCCATGGATGGGGAAACCTGTTCTCCACCTGGAAAGCCATTGACCTAATTACCCTGCCCATTTAGTTCCTGCTTTCCCCTAAGTCAGCAGAGAAGAAGAATCAAGGGCAGGGGAAAACAGGTCATCCCAGTGCCCCACAACCTGCCTTCAGTGTTTGGTCAAACTTTGCAATCAACACCAGCTTCTTGAAAAAGGAAAGAGTGCCTTTTTGGGTGCAGGGTACAAAGTGCCCAGCCCCCACTATATCCAAGCTTTGGTCCTTAAGCATAAAACTCCCTTCATCCATGTTCCCTCCTTAAGAAGTGATAGAGTCCTAGCCAGTTTGCTCAGTGGATAGAGCATCAGCCTGTGGACTGAAGGATCCCAGGTTCTGTTCTGGTCTAGGGCACATGCCTGGGTTGCAGGCTCAATCCCCAGTAGGGGGTTGCAGGAGGCAGTCAGTTATTGATTCTCTCTCATCATTGATTTTTCTATCTCTTTCCCTCTTTGAAATCAATAAAATAATTATTAATAAAAATTAATTAAAAAATCAATTTTTAAATAATAAGTGATAGAATAAGAGATGGTGTCGAAATGACCCCTTTTGGACTGTGAGTTGACTGAGGAGGAGGCAAGGGTAAAACCAAAGAACAGAGTTAGGTCTCAACTCGTCATCACAGCAAGCAGGATGCTCACTGCAACAGTCCCAGCTGTTACAGGTGCTCAACATACTTACAGAGATTTCCCTGCACACTAGCCCACTCCCTAGGTAGTTAAGTTTTCATAGCGTAACTCTTTCTCATATGCTCATTTGCCCCTCTCCCCTCCACCCTACCACACACACACCAGGGCCAGGGATCAAACCTGCAAGCCAGGTACATGCCCTTGAGAGTGGAAGGTAGGGAGGAAAAGAAAGACTGAGAAATATTGACATGAGAGAGACACATCAATTGATTGGCTGCTTTCTGCACAAGCCCTGACTGGAAAGGGGGATTGAACCTGAAACCCAGATACATGCCCTTGACCAGTGTTGATGCTCTAACCACCAGATAGGACTACAGGACTATCTACTTCATATAAATATATACACATTAGAGGCCCAGTGCACAAAAATTTGTGCACTTGGGCGGGGGGTCCCTCAGCCCAGCCTGTGCCCTCTCGCAGCCTGGGACCCCTCGAGGGATGTCCACCTGCTGGCATGCCTGGCCAGCCTGGGTGAGGGGAAGAGGGCCATTTCAGGCTGCCCACAGCCCCTTCAGGATTCGGGTCCCTACATGGCTGGAAGCAGGTATCTGGGACTTATTTAACTTCTATAATTGAAACTTTGTTGCCTTGGTCCCCCCTCCTCGAAGCCTGGGTTGCCCCTGGCAAACCAAGTTCCCAGCCTGGCAGGTATCTGGGATTTGTTTATCTTCTATAATTGAAACTTTGTAGCCTTGAGTAGAGCACAAGGCCCGCAGGGCCCTGGCTTCCTCCATTGACCGGGGCAACTCCAGCTCCATAGCTGCTGCCATCTTAGTTGAGTCAATTTGCATATTTGCTCCTGATTAGTTGGTGGGTGTGGCTTGTGGGCATGCCTTGTGGGAGTAATGGAGTGAGGGTTAATTTGCATATTACTCTTTTATTAGAATATATATATATATATATATATATATATATATATATATATATAATCACAGAAGAAAGGAGAGGAAAAGAGAGATGGAAACATCAATGTTGAGAGTGAATCATTGATCAGCTCTCTCCTGTACGCCCCCTACTGGGGATCAAGCCCACAACCTGAACATGTGCCCTGATCTGGAATTGAACTGTGACCTCCTGGGTCATACATAGGTCAATGCTCAACCACTGAGCCACACCAGCCAGGCTTTATTTCTTTTTTAACTGTGGTAAGAAATCTTAACATAAGATCAACCCTCTTAACAAATTTTTCAGTGCACAATACCATCTTATTAAAGAGAGGCACAATGTTGTATAGCAGATTTTGATA
>PVJC01044692.1:0-14014 GCA_004026665.1 Murina feae
TCTATGTCCATAGGTTATCTCTTAACATTTCTGTTTCCTTTCCAATCTCTAAATTTTATTTTCTAAGTTGTGTACTATGACAGTCTTATCTAATTTTCTCTTAGCACAATCTTTTTTTCCCTTTGTAGTACCATTATTCCAAAACACCCACCTAGCAAAACCATACCATTGATTACTGGGTAATGCTATCATTTAATTTCTTTCTTTTTATGCTCAGGTTACTGAAAGCTACTGAGAATGGTCAGAATGCAGTTCAGGCAATCCAACTTTCAGTGGTGGAGGCCCACCAGGTATTTGCGATGGTGGGCCACCCAGCTGGAAACGTCCACGCCTACACTCACCAGCCATCCCACCCCCCAGTGCACGAACCCTGAGGGGGCTGTGGCCAGCCTGAAAACATCCTTCAGCCCCTCACCCAGGCTGGCCAGGCATGCCAGCAGGTGGACATCCCCCCCGAGGGGTCCCAGACTGTGAGAGGGCACAGGCCAGGATGAGGGACCCCCTCCTCCCCTCGCCGAGTGCACAAATTTTTGTGCACTGGGCCCCTAGTGTTATTATAATAATAATGAACAGCATAAACTGATGAACAAAATAGATCTAGAGACAGAAGTATCAATCATACCATCAAACTTCAGAGGGAAGGTAGGGGAGGGTGGGGGAAAGAGGGAGAGATCAACTGAAGGACTTGTATGCATGCATATAAGCCTAACCAATGGATACAGACTCCAGGGGGTGGTGAGGAATGATTGTGGGGAGAGCAAAGGGGGGATAAGGACACATATGTAATACCTTAATAAAGAAAAAAATTAGTAAAGTCATCAAATATGCTAATGGAGTAAAATATAACTATAAAAATAATTTTTAATTAGATGGATTTCTTTTCAGTTAAACCACCTTCTGCAGTTTTCTTTACCCATGGATGTTCAGGATTCACATACCTGCGATTATGAAATAAAATGACTTCAAATTTAAAGCATATATATACATATACATATGATCTGCTATTAGTTTTAGTTGATGTATTAAACTATCTCACATTTGCAAATGAAAGCATAAGAAACAGAGAGACTGAATGGATTCCAGAAACATTTTTCAGTACCAAACTCAATTTGCCTCTGAGACAAATGAGGAGCTTCCAAAGTTATGTACTGGATTTTATTTTTTTTATTTTTGCAACAGTAGAAAGACTTTCTAGTAAAAAAAAATGTGAAGTTAATAAACCTCGTTTTCAATACATCCTGTGTATCTGCAATTCCCTGTACCTTTAGCCAACCTGTTTTCTAAATGAAAAGAAAATTGGTTCTTCAGGCAGAAAAGAAGGCACATATGAGATAGACTAAGTCCAGCTGCAGATTGAGCAAACTAGATTTTGTGTTATTTTCTAAGAAATATGTAAATACACTGCATGTGATATCTTCTCAAAATCCATTTAGGATCTTTTGGTCTCTGTTGTTTTTCTGTTCTTCTTCCCTATCAATATCCTACCTTCTCACAGATAAGCAAACCTTACTGATTACCCAATTCTTTACAATTTTATGTTAGGGACTTTCAGGCATGTTTTAACCCTTATGTTAAGACAACTGTAGAATCACATGTAAGAAATACTTGCTGCTACATGTTTCCACAAGAAAAAATAAAGCAGACAATGTAGTTTTATTTATTTTTTGAGTAAAAGTATTTGTCCTCAGAATAGCAAATTTTCTGGCTCATGCCCTTTCTTCCTTCCCAGTCTGGACAACTTTTGCTCCACCAATAGTTTACTGCAAAGGTAGAGGGATGGGCCCTTTTGCAATATGAATCCCATGCCCTTGGTTCTGCTGTCAAGCTCTGCTCTATGGTTTTTCACCTTGTTGCATTAACAAATCCATTCGGGCTATGCATGATAACCCATGAAATCTTCAATGGCACTGTTTTCTGAACATCTACAGTGAGTTAAGTACTGCAGAAGTTACAAAGAATATTGAATCTCATTCTTAACATAAAAATTATAGAGGTCATAGGAAAAGTGTTAAATTAAAGTACATATTTTAAGTAAATGCCATAAGATAGCAAATAAAAAGTACTACATAGAACATCTTGTTACAGGAGATGAATGCTTTTACTCCTATCTGGTGAATGTGTTATTTCCTTCTCTCTCTCTCTCTCTCTCTCTCAGAATTTTTATAGAAGTATGTGAAAATAATGTCAAAGTTTTAACATTTCTCTAACACTGGGAACCTATATTTGTTCTGCCCCTATCTTAAGTGGCAAATCAGGTTGGCCAGAGAAAGGTGAAAAACTTATATGAAATGTTAAACAGAACTTTCACTTGTTAGAATATATTGAAATGAATAAATTCACCTACTTATTTTTTTTTATTCAGAAAATACAATGACTGCAATATACTCATTACATAGTTACTTCCAACTCATCCCATGTTCTCCATAGAACAGGAATGAAATAGGCATTTAGAAATAGCAGAGCTTTCAGTCATCACAACTGAAAAGACATTTGTCATCCAATGTTGAGGAATTCCTAACAAATGAGTACTCATTCTTCTACGGTGTGGATTATCTAGCACTTTAGTGTCTCTTGGAATCAACCACCTACAAAAGGGGCAGCAAGCATCGTGGCTAACTGTGGGTATGATGTGTGTGCTTCTCTCTTAGATATACCCCTATTTTCCACACAAAACTCATATAAGAAAATATGATACCTACTACTTCATATTCAAAGTGCACTTGTACCAAAAGGCATAAATGTATTCAGGAAAGGTCTACAAATGTTCTTGGTAATTGCTATTTAATGACATTAAATCCACCATTGTCCTTCTGAATTTCCTGATATGAGTGTGTATTCTTTGGATAAAAGCTTAACTCTAAAGGAAAAAACTATGGAAAGGGCTATTCAGGAGATATATATTTTAGCTACATATAACACCCATGAGCCTTGTGATTACTTTCAGATTAATCAGTGGAATGAGCACTGGACTATGATTTACAGAACCAGATACTGGATCCAAATTGCAGTATTTAATAACTGAGATCATAGAAACTATCATATGAGGTCATAGGCTAATCCAGTTTTGAGGTCTGGATCTCCGCACTGAGGTTCTCTGGGGCAGCTCTGCATTCTTATTAAGCATTTCCTTTAGGTCCTGGCTAGTTCATTTCTCTTACTTGCAGTTTTCATAGTTGAATCGTTCTAATTAGACAAATTACTTTATCACATTACTTATCACATAAATAGTTATAGACAGATACACTCTATTTTATAAGATACTCCATTACATGGATTTTAAAAATGAATAACAAGAATGACATTGTTAGTAGACACATTATGTAATAATCTTTTTCTCAAGCTATTTTTAATCAGGAGACATGTCTTCCTAATAATATAAAAAATGTCCTAATGAATAATCATAAGTGGCTGAAGAATCCATTTAAAGTATAGGGTGAAAACCTAGTGTCAAACTCCTAACCTTTCAAGTCATGCTGTCAAAGAGGAAATATTCTGAACCAGAGCTGTGCACAGCTACATAATAGCCCCGTTGTGAGAGTGAATTATCCTGGTCTTATAGCTGGTATGAGTCTCTGAATAGTGTCAGGACCTTTTAAATGTCAGCATTTTCTGGCTCTGGGCCCCTTCTGTCTGTTCTGCATGGAACATTGGGACTGATTTGCAATAGACAGATAGTTAGTACTTAAAAATTCCCTGAACTCTTTCTTATGATCATAAATGGCAATAGTTGTGTGAGAAAGATTGAGGGAAGTTAGAAAGCATTGGAGAAGAGGTTGGTTGAAATTTTGAACTTGTATTAACCTCATAGTAGAAATGTATTAAAGCCAAAACTCTATGAAAAACCTCAAGCAAATATTTGATATTTACTGGATGCCTTAGGGAAAAGAAATACTTTAAAGACAAACATCCTATTTTAAAGATATATTTGTTCAACATATTGATTTCTTTTTTAAAATAAATCTTTATTGTTCAGATTATTACAGATGTTCCTCTTTTCTCTCCCTATAGCTCCCCTCCACCCAGTTCCCACCACATCCCATGCCATTACCCCCCGACCACTGTCGTCATCCATAGGTGTAAGATTTTTGTCTAATCTCTTCCCGCACCTCCCACATCCTGTTCCCCTCGAAGATTGTCAGTCCACTCCCTTTCTATGTCCCTGATTCTATTCTATTCACCAGTTTATTCTGTTCATCAGATTTTTTATTGACTTGATTTTTAGATTTACTTGTTGATATATATGTATTTGTTGTCACTTTGTTGTTCATAATTTTTTTCTTTACCTTTTTCTTCTTCCTCCTCTTCCTAAAGAATACCCTTCAGCATTTCATATAATCCTGGTTTGGTGGTGGTGAACTCCTTTAGCTTTTTCTTGTCTATGAAGCTCTTTATCTGACCTTCAGTTCTAAATGACAACTTTGCTGGGTAATCTTGGTAGGTTCTTGCTATTCATCACTTTGAATATTTCTTGCCACTCCCTTCTGGCCTGCATAGTTTCTGTTGAGAAATCAGCTGAAAGTGGTATGGGCACTTCCTTGTAGGTAGCTAACTGTTTTTCTCTTGCTGCTTTTAACAGTCTCTCTTTGTCTTTTGCCCTTGGCATTTTAATTATGATGTGTCTTGGTGTGGTCCTCTTATTTGGGGTTCTCTGTGTTTCTTGGACTTGTAAGTCTATTTCTTTCATCAGGTAGGGGAAGTTTTCCGTCATTATTTCTTCAAACAGGTTTTCAATATCTTGCTCTCTCTCTTCTTCTGGCACCCCTATAATTCAGATATTGGTACATTTGAAGTTGTCCCAAAAGCTCCTTACACTATCTTCATATTTTTGGATTCTTTTTTCTTCTTGTTTTTCTGGTTCGGTGTTTTTTGTTTCCTCATATTTCAAATCTTTGATTTGATTTTTAGAATCCTCTAGTCTACTATTGAATTTCTGTATATTATTCTTTATTTCAGACAGTGTATGCTTAATTTCTGACTGGTCCTTTTCCACTTTTTTGGCATTATCACTAAGATCCTTGAAGGTCTCACTAAGTTCCTTGGAGGTCTCACTGACTTTCTCAGAGGGTTCTAGAAGATTCGTGAGTAGCCTTATGACTGTGGTTTTGAACTCTATATCCAGTAGTTTGCTTTTCTCCATTTTTTTCATTCATGACACATTTCTTTGTTTCTGCATTTTAGCTGCTTCCCTGAGTTGATAGAGTGGCTTTGTGTTCTAGGTGTCCTATAGGGCCCAGTGGCTCAGCCTCCCAATCACCTGAGGTGGACACTCTTGGTACACCCATCTGTGGGCTGGGTGCACAGTTTTGTTGTAGTTAAGCCTTGATTGCTATTGGTATCACTGGGAAGAATTGACCTCCAGGCCAATTGGCTGTGAAGACCCTCTGTGTATAAAATGGAATAACTGCTGTACTGGAGACACCCTTATGGGGCAGGACTTGCTTCAGTGCTCGCTGAGTCTGCCTCTTGAGTGTTTTGCTTATGGATGTGATGAGTTGAAATCTGGTGTGGTCTCACACTGACCACTGGGTACCCTGGCTCTTGGATCTCCAAGGAGGTGCAAAGTCAGCCACTGTCTGAGGCCACCCAGTAGGAGCTACAGCAAGATCTGCAGATTTCTCCTCTTTGTTTGAGGTTTGGAAGTTTTGGATCTCTCTGACCCAGCTGCAGTTTGTTAGGTTAGGCTGCAAAAGGACAGACCATTCATATGCAAAAGCCATTGTGCACAGCTTGGGTGGTGTAATTGGGTGGGCCACAGTCTCAGGGAATCACCAGAGAAGAGCAAAGAGCAATGGCTGCCAGTCAGCCATCTCTATGTCTCCACTTCCCGCGCCCCCACGCAGTAACAATAATCCCTGCGAGCAGCTCTGCAAGAAGGCCACCCTTGCTTTTCAACCCGATGCTAGACAGTCCAGTTTCTCCTCATAGGAGTTCGGGTCTCCAGAGTCTTGCCAGAAACTGGAGTTCAGAGCAGTCGGGAGCTTGTATCTTCCTTCCAATGATTGAAAAAATCAGCGCACCCAGTTTCCAGCCTTTTCGCATGCCTCCATACCTTTGCTCTTCCATACCTCCACACTTCCTACCCAGTCTCAATGCACTTTTTTCTTCCTTCTAGCTGTAGAACTTCCACTCAGCCAGCTTTCCCGTTGTTCTGAATGATAGTCGTTTTGTCTTTTAGTTTTCATTTTGATGTGGTTTTGAGAGGCAGCAAGTACAAATATTTACTTTATGCCTCCATCTTGGTTCCTTTCTCAATATATTGATTTCTATTGTTAAAACAGTAATAACTAAAATTAATAAATTTGTTTTATTAAAAACATGTTTCTGAATTTCTGATTGGATTCTTTCTCTCATTTTCCAAACAAATCTTATTAATATCTCTAGATCTTATGGGATGCTTACCTTGTAATTCAGATATTATATATATTCTTTATTATATCTAAGATTTGTAATAAGAAGTCTCTCCAAGTGCTTCTTAAAACATGCATTGTTTTTCACATAGAAATATTACTATTATTCTTTCACAACACAAAGCAAAGAGAAATTACAGTAATATGAACTGTACCACTGTAGCATACTTTCATGGTCTGATGCTATTTAATCTTGAGGCATAGATGAGAAAATAAAGGGAAAAAATTAAGGTGCAGCCATTGTACAGTAGACAAAGTGAAATTGCTTAGACTGATTACTCTGAACAAAAGAAAATAGCTGTAGAATGTCTAGCATTTCCTAGACATGACTATTATGGATCTGAATGGTCTCTCAACAATGCTCATTTTCAGATAGGTTACTTTGAAATAACAATTTTTTCTCAAATCCTTCATTTTATTTATTTAAAAAATATTTATTGTTGAAAATCACATATATCCACTTTTTCCCCACACTGACCTCTTCTAGCCAATCCGTCCCCCACCCCAGGCCTTCACCAACCTATTGACTGTGTCCATGAGTTATGCTTATATGCAAATATATTCTTTGATCTTCCCCCACCACCCACTCACTCACTTTCACTCTGAGATCCGAGAGTCTGTTTCATGCTTCTATGTTTCTAGATCTATTTTGTTCATCAGTTTATTTTGTTCATCAGATTCTGCATGTGATACTTGTCTTTCTCTGACTGGCTTATTTCACTTAGCATAATACTTTCCAAGTCTCTCGATGCTATCTCAAAGAGACCCTTCTTTTTCTTACTTCTGCATAGTATTCCATGGAGTAAACATACCACAGCTTTTTTATCCATTCATTTGCTGATGGGCACCTGGATGCTTCTAGATCTGAGCTATTGTAAATTGTGTTGCTAAGAACATAGGGGTGCATACATTCTGATTGGTGTTTCAGGTCATTAGGGTATATTCCCAGAAGTTGGATCACTGAGTCAAATGGATTTTTCATATTTGATTTGTTGAGGAAACTTCATATTGTTTTCCATAATGGCTGCACCAGTCTGCATTCCCACAAGTGGTATAATAGGGTTCTCTTTTCTGCACATCTGCACCAGCACTTGTCATTTGTTGATTTGTTGATGGTAGCCATTCTGACATGTGTGAGGTGATACCTCATTGTCATTTTAATTTGTATCTCTCTGATAATCAGTGACTTTGAACATTTTTTCATATGTCCCTTGGCATTCTGTATGTTCATTTGGAGAAGTGTTGATTTAGGTCTTTTGACCATTTTTTAATTGAATTGTGTATCTTCTTTTTGTTAAGTTGTATGAGTTCCTAATATATTTTAGATATTAACCTTTTTCATTGCAAAATATGTTCTCCTATACAGTGGGCTTCCTTTTCATTTGGTTGATGACTTCTTTTGATGTGCGAAAGCTTTTTATTTTGATATAGCTCCATTTGTTTATTTTCTCCTTAGTTTCCTGTGGCCACAGAGAGGTAGCGGTAAACATATTGCTATGAGAGATGTCTGAGATTTTCCTGCCTATGGTTTCTTCTAAGATTTTTATGATTTCATTTCTTACATTTAAGCCTTTGATCCATTTTGAGTTTATTCTTGTGTATTGTGTTGGTGGTTTTAGTTTAATTTTTTGGATGTATCTGTCCAATTTTCCCAACACCATTTACTGAAGAGACTGTCTTGACTCATTATATGCTCTTGCCTCCTTTGTCAAATATTAATTGAACACAATGGCTTGGATAGATTTCTTGGATCTCTGTTATGTTCCATTGATCGATATACCTCTTTTTGTGCCAATACCATGCTATTTTTTAGCATAATGGCTTTGTAGTATAACCTAATATCTGGTATTGTGATTCTTCCAACTTTGTTCTTTTTTTTAATTAATTTTTTTAACATTTTATTGATTTAAGAGAGAAAGGGAGAAGAACAGAGTGATAGAAACATCAATAAGGACAGAGAATCATTGATCAGCTGCCTCCTGCACACCCCCTAGTGGGGATCAAGCCCACAACCTGGGCATGTGCCCTTGACTGGGATCGAATGCGAGACCCTTCAGTCCGCAGGTTGACACTCTATCCACTGAACCAAACCAGTTAGGGCCAAACTTTGTTCTTTCTCAAGATTACTATGGCTATTCCGGGTCTCTTTTGATTCTATATACATTTTTGGAGTATTTGTTCTAGGTCTGTGAAATATGCAGTTGGTATTTTAATAGGTATTGCGTTGAATCTACAGATTGTTTATGGTAATATGTACATTTTAATGAAGTTAATTCTACCAATCCATGAACAAAATATATTATTCCACTTGTTTATGCCTTCCTCTATCTCTTTTTTTCAACATCCTGTAGTTTTCTTTGGTTAAGTTTATTCCTAAGTATCTCAGTTTTTTTGTTGCAATGGCAAATGGGTTTGTTTGTTTTACTTATCTTTTTGAGAATTCAATTTGGTGCCATCAACTTATGCATTTTAATCTTGTATCTTGCTACACTGTTGAATTTCTTTATTAAATCTAGTAGTTTTTTGGTAGAGTCTTTAGAGTTTTCTATGTATGCTATCATGTTATCTGACAGTTTTACTTTCTCCTTTCCAATTTGGATGCCTTTTATGTTTTTCTCTTGTCTGATCTCTGTGGCTAGCATTTCTAGTACTATGTTGAATAAAAGTGATGAAGGCAGACATCTCTGTCTTGTTCCTGCTCTTAAGGGAAATAGTTTTAGTTTTTGCACATTGAGTATGATGTTGACTGTAGTTTTGTCATATATGGACTTGATTATGTTGAGGCTGAAAATTTTGTATATCTCTTCCAATTTTGCTGAAAATTTTTATCAGAAATGGGTGCTGGATTTTGTCAAATGCTTTTTCTGTGTCTACTGATATGATCATGTGATTTTTTTCATTCAATTTGTTTTTTTGATGCATCATGTTTATTTATTTGTGAATATTGTACCAACTTTGCATCCCTGGAATCAATCTCACTTGGTCATGGTGTATGATCTTTTTAATATATTGCTGGATATGATTTGATAATATTTTGTAGAGGATTTTAGCATTTATGTTCATCAGGGATATTGACTTGTAATTCTCTTTCTTTGTACTGTCTTTATTTGGTTTTTGAATTAGGATAATGCTGGTCTCATAAAAGGAGCTTGCAAGTGCTCCTTCCTCCTGGAGTTTTTGGAATAGTTTGAGGAGGATAGGTGTTAGTTCTTCTTTGAATGTTTGGTAAAACTCCCCTATAAATCTGTTTGAACCAGGGGTTTTGTTTGTTGGTAATGTATTATTATTATTATCATTATTATTATTATTACTGCTTCCATTTCATCAGTTGTTTTGGGATTATTCAGGTTTTCTGATGCTTCATGATTGAGTTTTGGAAGATTGTATTTTTCTAGGAATTTGTCTATTTCATCCACATTGTCCAGATTTTTGGCATATAGTTGTTCACAGTATTTTCTTACAATCCTTTGTATTTGTCTGATGTCAGTTGTAACCTCACTGCTTCTTTTTATTTTACTTATTTGGGCCTTCTCTTTTTGTTTCTTGATGAGTCTGGCTAGAGGTTCATCAATCTTGTTTATTTTTTCAAAGAACCAGCTCTTGATTTTATTGATCTTTTGTATTGTTTTATAGTCTCTATGTCATTTATTTCTGCTCTAATATTTATTATATTACTAGGAGCCAAGTGCACAACATATTGTGAACACAGGGGTTCCCTCAGCCCGGCCTGTACCTGCCCAACCTGCAGCCTGCCACCTGCCCACCATGCCCCACCCACCCCACACACCCTGGCCCCACTTGCCCTGCTCACCCTGCCGCCTGCACTGCACCTGCCTCCACAGTTGCACTGTCAGCCTCCATCTTGGCTGAGTTAATTTGCATACAGCCACTCTGGCTGGCTGGTTGGTGCGGCTTAGACGTCCCGTAGAAATGGCCAATTTCAATATTATGCTTTTATTAGAGTAGATTCCTTCTATTTACTTTGGACTTTGCTTGTTGTTCTCTTTCTAGTTCTTTAAGTTGTAGGGTTAAATAATTTATTATCATTTTTTCCTGTTTTTTTGAGGTAGGCTTGTGGTGCTACAGACTTCCCTGTCAGGACTGTTTTTGCTATGTCCCAGAGATTTGCAGTTGTTGTATGTTCATTTTTCTTTGTTTCCAGGGAGTTTATTTTATGTGTTTCTTGATCTTCTTGGTAGCCCATTCATTGTTTAATATCATGCTATTTAGCTGCATTTGTTTGAATATTTTTTAGTGTTTTTATGGTTGATTTCTAAATTCATTCTACTGTGATATGCTTGATAAGATTGATATGATTTCAATCTTCTTGAACTTGTAGAAATTTGTTCTGTATCTTAACATGTGGTTTATCTTTTAGAATGACCCATGTGCACTGGAGAAGAATATATATTCTGCAGTTTTGGGGTCAAACTCTCTATTTTAGTGTTGATTTGTAAATAACACCTATAAACCAAAGTTATAGTATTAATTTTGCTGCCTATGACCCCATAGATGGTTTTTTTTCTGATAGCTTTACAACATTTACTTGATAGATAAGAATATAAGAAAAACATTTAGTTATTTATTTTAGCTATTTCATTTCACAATAATTCTACTAGGATCATATAGTTGAATCTATTTTTTACCTTCTGATTTTGGTCAGAAAGGAACAATCTGGAAAAAATAGCTGAAAATAGTGACTTAAGGGTATGTTTTATTGATCTTCATAAGGTATTAAAAGTATAATTGATTAATATTAACTTTCCATGAAAAAATGCACTTTTAGAATATGTAAACTTTATAAACATACACATAAACACATAAAAATTAAACACAAACTAAATTATATGTTGAGGCAATGTTTGTATGTATATTCAGAAAATTAGTCTATATTCTAAATACTCTTTCATGGATGTATATAATATTTATAAATCATTTCAAAGACAGAAATTGTGACATTGTTCTATAACAATAAGATAACTGCTGGTTTCCAGAGGGAAGAGGGGTTGGGGGACTGGATGAAAAAGGTGAAGGTATTGAGAGGTACAGATTGGTAGTTACAAAATAGTCATAAGGATGTAAATTACAGCATAGAGAATAAAGTCAATAATATTGTGATAGTTAAATGGTGTCAGGTGGGTACTGGAAATATTGGGTCACTTTGTAAATTATATTATTGTCTGATCACTATGCTATACAATTGAAAGTAGTATGAAATAATATTGAACTGTATTTGAAAAATAAAATTAAAGCTCAGCCAGCGTAACTCAGTAGTTGAGCATTGACCTATAAAACAGGAGGTCACAATACAATTCCTGGTCAGGACAAAGGCCCAGGTTGTGGGCTAAAACTCTATTGTGGGCTATACAGGAGGCAGCCAATGACTGATTCTCTCTCTTCTTTTCCCTTTCTCTCTGAAATCAATAAAAAATAAATAAAAGGAAAAAAGAAAAAAAATTAAAATAGAAGAATTAGAAGTTGTTTTAAAACATCTGTATAAAAAAATATGTGGGGCCAACATTAATGGTATGGTTAAATTATCCAGTTTTCAACATGACATAGCCATTCAAGGTTATGTTCATCACAAACATTGATGTTTAAAAATGATCATAATGTGAAGCAATTTTGAATGCCATATATACAATATGACATTAACTATAAGTATCTTGAAAGAAAGGAAGTTATTTTTAAAAAAATCTTTATTGTTAAGATTATTACAGTTCTTCCTCTCCCCCCCCATAGCTCCCCTCCTCCCAGTTACCACCCCACCCTCTGCCCCAAGCATTATCCTCATCTATAGGTGTACGATTTTTGTTGAGTCTCTTCCTGCACCCCCAACACCTCTTTCCCCCTGAGAATTGTCAGTCCACTCCATTTCTATGCCCCTGATCCCTGATTCTATTCTATTCACTAGTTTATTCTGTTCATCACATTTTTTATTCACTTGATTTTTAGATTCACTTTTTGATAGATATGTATTTGTTGTTCATAATTTTTATCTTTACTTTTTCTTCTTCTTCCTCTTCTCAAAGTATACTTTTCAGCATTTTATATAATACTGGTTGGGTGGTGATGAACTCTCTTAGCTTTTTCTTGTCTGTGAAGTTCTTTATCTGACCTTCAATTCTGAATGATAGCTTTGCTGGGTAAAGTAATCTTGGTTGCAGGTTCATGCTATTCATCACTTTGAATATTTCTTGCCAATCCCTTCTGGCCTGCATAGTTTCTGTTGAGAAATCAGCTGACAGTCATATGGGTGCTCCCTTGTAGATAACTAAGTGCTTTTCTCTTGCTGCTTTTAAGATTCTCTCTTTGTCTTTTGCCTTTGGCATTTTAATTATGATGTGTCTTGGTGTAGTTCTCCTTGGGTTCCTTTTGTTTGGCGTTCTCTGCACTTCCTGGACTTGTTAGTGTATTTCTTTCATTAGGTAGGGGAAGTTTTCTGTCATTATTTCTTCAAATAGGTTTTCAATATCTTGCTCTCTCTCTTCTTCTGGCACCCCTATAAATCTGATGTTGGTACGCTTAAAATGTACCAGAGGCTCTTTTCACTATCTTCATATTTTTTTATTCTTTTTTCTTTTAGTTTTTCTGGTTGGGTGTTTTTTACTTCTTCATATTTCAAATCTTTGACTTGATTCTTATGATCCTCTCATCTGCTGTTGGATTTCTGTATATTAATCTTTATTTCAGTCAGTGTATGCTTAATTTCTAGGAAGTTAGATTGATAATAGATTGCTTTGTACATAAAAACAAAGTTAAAATGAAAGGAACAAAGAATAAAAAGGAGAAAAGGATAAAAAATAAATGGATTAAGAAAGAAAGGGAGGGAGGAAGGGAGGCAGGGAGGCTGACAAGAAGGGCCTAACAGGGGCAAATAAAAGGAATGTTGTGTTATACTTCTAATGGGAGTCTGATCATAAGTGAGCCTTATTATATTGTTAGGTATTTCATATTTTCTATATTGGTATATATTTTCCATAAGCAGAAAATTTTAAAAATAATTTTAAAAGAAGAAATATATTACTCTTAATTTCAAAATTCATGCCACAATGGTCATAGTCTATTATTAATATTATTCACATAACAAAATATTATAAAGTCAAGAACTAATGAGTATATATATATATATATATCTATATCTAAACTAATAAAAGCGAAATATTAAAATTAACCGTTTCTCCGAGACAGAGTAAGCCACGCCCACCAGCCAATCACAGTGGCTGTATGCAAATTAGCCCAGCCAACATGGCGGCCGCCACTCACGGACCTGAGTAAACGTTTAGGCAGCGTCTGTTACAGCAGGAGCGAGAGGAAAACTGTTTTCGGCCCTCGGCGAGCAGCCTCCGAAACATGTTTCAATAATGTATCAATCATAGAATCCTCAGGAGCTGAAGGGAACAGCAGACCTAGCCTGAGTCTAAAACTATAACATTGTTGCAGTATAGACTCTGCGAGGTGAGGCAGAGAGAGGCTTTGTTACATGTGTAGGCCGGCTTAAAGGAACAGTGTATCAATTACAGGAGAAAAACCCCAGAAATCTGCGTCCAGCCAGCCTTGCTGGGACGTTGGGTCAATGGGAGCTGTGGGCAGCCTGAAAGCCCCTC
>PVJC01044693.1:0-14001 GCA_004026665.1 Murina feae
AGCAAATAGCTATGGCGCTTCTCAGCCCTGCGCTGAGAGACGCCAGGTCTCTGTGTCCCACGATATTTGCTGTAAGCAACGTTGAGAGAAACCCGTTTTGGATTTCCTTCTGATGCTAGTCTCTGGGTGTCTGTGGGACCTCCAAAACTCGTCTGGAGCTGGAGTTCAGAGCCGCTGGGGACTTGTGGCTCTCTCCGTTTTGGAAAAGAACCGCGTCCACCCGGCGCCAGCCCTTCCCCGAGCCCGTGCGCGCGCCTCCGTACCTCTGTACTTTGCTTCCGCTGCTCCTCTGAGTCTCAGACTCTTCTCTGGTTGTAGGATTTTCACTCAGCCAGCCGTCCTGTGGGTGTGAGTGGTGTCCGTGTGTTCTTTTCGTGGTTTTTCTGAAATAGTTGTTCACAGCTGCATATACGGTGTCTACCCTATGCCGCCATCTTGTTTCTCCTCTCCAGTTGATCTCTTAACTCCCTCCCAACCCTCGCCAGCCTTCCAGCTGTAGTTTGACAGTCTGTTCAATGCTATTCTGCCTCTGTATCTGTTTATGCTCATCAATTTATAGTGGTCTTTATTATTCATAAATAATTGAGATCATGTGGTTTTTTTCTTTCATTGACTGGCTTATTTCACTTAGCATAATGCTCTCCAGTTCCACCCATGCTGCTGCAAATGGTAAGAATTCCTTCTTTTTTTACAACAGCATAGTATTCCATTGTGTAGATGTACCACACTTTTCTAATCCATTCATCTGCTGATGGGCACTTAGGCTGTTTCCAAATATTAGCTATGGTAAATTGTGCTGCTATGAACATAGGGATGCATATATCCTTTCTGATTGGTGTTTCTGGTTTCTTGGGATATATTTCTAGAAGTGGGATCACTAGGTCAAATGAGAGTTCCGTTTTTAACTTTTTGAGGAAACTCCATGCTGCCTTCCATAGTGGCTGCACCAGTCTGCATTCCCACCAGCAGTGCACGACTGTTCCTTTTTCTTCGCATCCTCTCCAGCACTTGTTGTTTGTTGATTTGTTGATAATAGCTATTCTGACAGGTGTGAGATGATTTCTCATTGTTGTTTTGACTTGCATCTCTCTGATGATTAGTGACTTTGAGCATGTTTTCGTATGTCTCTTGGCTTTCTGAATGTCCTCTTTTGAAAAGTGTCTATTTAGGTCCTTTGCCCATTTTTTGATTGGATTGTTTATCTTCCTTTTGTTAATTTGTATGAGTTCCCTATAAATGTCGAAGATTAAACCCTTATCGGTGATAACATTGGCAAATATGTTCTCCCATGCGGTGGGCTTTCTTGTTGTTTTGTTGATGGTTTCTTTTGCTGTGAAGAAGCTTTTTATTTTGATGTAGTCCCATTTGTTTATCTTCTCTTTAGTTTCCAATGTCCTAGGAGTTGTATCGGTGAAGAAAGTGCTGTGGCATATGTCTGAGATTTTGTTGCCTTTAAATTCCTCTAGTCCATTTTCCCTGGAAGAATTCAGAGCCAGGATCCTTGAGATAATATAGTAGGCAGTTGGAAAGACCTCAGCAGAGCAAGGATGATGGGCCAACTGGCACTACCAGATGTAACTAAGTCTTTTCACCTCTATGTATGTAAGACAAGGGGACTCCCCAGAAGCAAGAGAGAATTAGGCTGCAGATGAAGCAACCTAGGAGGCTGCAAAAAGACCAGTAGAGCCCTTAAGGTACTGCTGGCCATACCCCCCAGTGAACTAAATCATGTTTGGCAGACCACCACCCCTCCGTCCCCGCTTGCCCAGTTGTTTAGCTGTAATTTGCTTACGTCCTTACAGGCACTCCAGAACTGTTTCATGTCAGTCTGCCAGTCTGTCAGGCAGCAGACAAAGAGGACCAGAAGCAGTCACCCATGGATCATCTCATTTATGTTCCAGGGGACCTGGTCTGGGTGAAGTGCCACAACCCCAGTAGCCTCGAGCCCTGCTGGGATGGCCCGTTCCAGGTGATCCTGACACCCCAACCACAGTCAAGGTTGCTGGGAAGAGGCATTGGATACATCACCATCCTGCTACCTAGAAACTATTCAGGGCAAATGCCTCCTCGATTTCATATCTTAGAGGAGGATGCTGAATCAAGGATTTGATTCCAGTAAAGACCAGTAGGGAATGTAAAGGTCAACTTGCCCCAGCTCGTTTGTAGCTTAGTAGGACTTACTGCTACTGCTAGTGATAAAGAAAGAGTCATGCTCTAGCCAAAACTTATGAGTTTGTATCTTGTGTTGAGAAATAGAGCAAGGAACTTTGTGTGTCACCTTTTTATGGTTTTTGTGAATAAAAGCTTGCTTCTGCATCTAGTGGGGGCTGTAGTGTCAGTCCTCACTTCGGTGGGGTGCTGGCGCTGCAGCCAGTTGGCCAGCTCAATAAATCCTCTCTTGCTGCTTAAGACCTAATTGAAGTTGGTGGTCTTATTCTCGTGAATGTTGCTCCACACCAAAACTGAATTTCCAGGCTGCCTCACTTTCACTGACTCCAAGAGGTATCCCATGGTGTTTGAAAATGAGGGACTAGAATTCAGGAAAGAGACAGTCTAGAGGAATGGATTTGATCACCCCTGGGTAAAAGAACTAAATCTATGGTAAGTGATAGAATTTCTGAAGAGTGAATAGTAAAAAAAGGGGGAGGGTCATATCCACATGTAAATGAATGAAGTAGGACCTTACACCATTTATAAAACATAACTTAATTGGATTTAAACATAACTATAAACTATAAAAGTCTTAGAAGAAAATGGGGGGAAACTTCAAGATATTGGATGGTAATATTTCTTGGATATAATAAACACAAAGGCTGAAAAAATTAAAATCAATAATTTGAGCTAAAACAAAATTTAAAACGTTTGTGCTTCAAGAGACACACTGAACAGAGTGAAAAGACAGCATATGGAATAGGAGAAAATATTTGCAAGTCATCTAATCTAATAAAAGAGTAATATGCTAATTGCATCACTCCGCTACATTCCCAGCCATGCCCACCAGCCAATCAGAGCGACTATATGCAAATTAACCCAACCAAGATGGTGGCCAGCTGCCACAGAGCTAGAACAAACAGGAGGCTTCATTGCCCCAGTGATGGAGGAAGCTGTCTGCCTAGGCTGGCTGTGGCCTCTGCTCAAGGCAACAAAGTTTCAATTGTAGAAGATAAATAAATAAACCCCAGACACCTGCTTCCAGTCAGCCTTGCTGAGAGTTTGGGTGCTGGGGGCTATGGCCAGCCTGCAAACAGCCATCAGCCCCTCACTCAGGCTGGCCAGGTACCCAAGCAGGACCCCTCTCCCTAAAGGAGATGTGACTAGCCTGAAAACTGCCTTCAGCCATGCACCCCAGCAGGGACCCCCACCCTGAAGGGACTGTGGCCAGCCTGCAAACAGCCATCAGCCCCTCACCCAGGCTGGCAGGCACCCCAACAGGACACCCCTCCATGAAGGGGCTGTGGCCAGCCTGCAAATAGCCATCAACCCCTCACCGAGGCTGGCCAGGAACCCCAGAGGGACCCCCACCCTGATCCGGGACACCCTTCAGGGCAAACCAGCCAACCCCAACCCATGCATCAGGTCTCTATCCTATATAATAAAAGAGTAATATGCAAGTTGACCCTAACAGCAGAACCACTGGGAATGACTGGTCACTATGACACACACTGACCACCAGGGGGCAGACACTCAATGCAGGAGCTGCCCTTGGTGGTCAGTGCACTCCCACAGGGGGGGCTCTGCTCAGCCACAAGCCAGGTTGATGGCTGCCAGTACAGCAATGATGATGGGAGCCTCTCTTGCCTCCTCAGCAGAGCTAAGGATGTCCGACTGTAGCTTAGGCCTGCTCCCCGCTGGCAAGTGGACATCCCCTGAAGGCTCCCAGGCTGCCAGAGGGATGTCTGACTGCCAGGGTAGGCCCGCTCGCCCAAGGAGCAGGCCTAAGCCAGCAGATGACATCCCTTGAGAGGTCCCAGTCTGTCAGAGGGCACAGGCCAGGCTGAGGGACCCCCTCGAGTGCACAAATGTTTGTGCACCAGGCTTCTAGTATGCTATCTAATAAAAGAGTAATATGTAAATTAGGTGTCACTCCATCACAAAGATGGCTGCCCCATAGCCACAAGATGGTGGCGCCAAGTCTGGCTCAGCCCCGCCACTGAAGTGGTCAGGCCTGTTAGCCAGGCAGGTGTCACGGGAGGCAGAGGGCCTGAGGGACAGAACAAGTGGTCAGAGGGGGCTGGGGGTCCCCTGACCAGGCTAGAGGCCTTTGCTAGAGGCCTCAGGCATGGACAAGGGCAGAGCCAGTGATCATTAGGGTCAGGAGCAGAGCTGGTGCTCAGAGGAGTATGAGAGTGCCCTACCCAGGCATAAGGCCTGGGCCAGAGGCCTCAGGTCTGGGCAGGGGCAAGGCCAGAGATTGCAGGGGCCTGGGCTCTGCAGAGCCAGCAATCAGAGGGGCAGGGGAGGATCCTGCGATCACAGGGATCTGGGCACTGGTGGAGCCGGCAAAGCAGGGGCCTGAGGGTCCCCTGTCCAGGCCTGTAGCCTTGGTCAGAGGCTGCAGTGGGGCAGGGATGGAGCCAGCAATCTCAGGGCCTGGACAGGGGCAGAGCCAGTGATCAGAGGGGCAGGGGCAGAACCTACAATCACAGGGGTCTGGGCAGAGGTTGTAGTGGGGCAAGGGCGGAGCCTGTGATCAGAGGGGCCTGGAGATCCCCTGCCTAGGCCTGTAGCCTTGGCCAGAGGCTGCCAGTGGGATAAGGGCAGAGCCAGCAATGGCAGGGGCAGGATCAGAGGCAGTGATCACAGAGGCCTGGGCTCTGTAAAGCCAGTGATTAGCAGGGCTTGAGGGTCTTCTGCCCAGTCCTGCAGCCTCAGGCAGACACTGCAGGCCTGGTCAGGGGCAGAGCCAGTGAACACAGGGATCTGGGGGTTCTCTGCCCAGGCCTGCAGCCTCAGCCAGAGGTTACAGGCATGGGCAGGGCTGGAGCTTGGATTGGAGGGGTAGGGGTGGAGCCAGTGATCAGAGTGAATTACAGAGGAAACACCTTTTTTACCGCTCATAGGCTAAGCTCCCTGTACGCCACTGGTAATATTCTTAGTAAGTTGGGTAATAAGAATCCCTAAAGGCAATCTAGGGTTTTTCCACCACACTCCTGGAGAAAAAAATGAAGGTCCACTGCTGGAGGGCTAAGACATGTCATATCCTGCCCTAGCTGGTTTGGCTCAGTGCATAATGCCTCAGCCTGCTGACTGCAGGGTCTGGGTTCAATTCTGACCAAGGGCATGACCTGGGTTGCAGGCTCCTTCCCTGGCCAAGGCCCAGGTCAGGGCATATGCAGAAAACAACCAATCAAAGTGTTTCTCTCATTTTGATGTTTCTCTTTGTTTTTCCCTTCTCTTCCACATTCTCTATAAATCAATGGAAACGTATCCTCAGGTGAGGATAAGAAAAGAAAGAAAGAAAGAAAGAAAGAAAGAAAGAAAGAAAGAAAGAAAGAAAGAAAGGTCATATCCTATGAAAGACACATGTTGAAAATGCCTAAAGTTGTCATTTCTTCATGGTGAAGGGACTGGAGTCTGTGTTGATGAAAACACCTTGGTGTCTGCTGTGACTGGCAGTGGCTGCAGCAGTGGGGTGATGGGGTTGGTGGCTTCCCCTGATTAGCCTGGTCACCTCCCACAAAGGGAGGCCAGACTGCAGCTTAGGCCCGCTCCCCAAGGGGAGCAGGGAGTGGGCTTAAGCTGTCATTAGGTCACCCCCTGAGGGTTCCCAGTATGTGAGGGAGGCAGACTTGGCTCCCTTGCACAAATTTCGTGCACTGGACCCCTAGTATCCAATAAAAGGCTACAACCTAAAATATATAAAGAATGTGTACAACTCAAAACAACAACAAAATCAGATAATCCAATTAAAAAAATGGGCAAAGTAGTTGAATAGATAATTCTCCAGAGAAGATATACAAATGGCCAACAAGCACATAAAAAGGTGCTCAACATCACTAATCATCAGGGGAATGGAAATCAGACCCATAATGAGATACCAATTCATGCTCATTAGGATGGTGGAAGGAAGGAAGGAAGGAAGGAAGGAAGGAAGGAAGGAAGGAAGGAAGGAAGAAAGGAAGGAAGGAAGGAAAGAAGGAACCAGGGAGGGAGGAGGGTGAGAGAGATGGAAGGGAAGGAAGGAGGGAAGAAAGGAGAGAGAGGAAGAAAAACAAGGGTTAGCAAGGATGTGGAGAAATTGGAGCTCTTGTGTCTGCTGGTAGGAATGTAAAATGGTGCAGCCACTAGTGGAACAGCATGGCAGTTCCTCAAAAAATTGAGAATAGAATTACCATATGATCCAGCAATCCCACTTCTGCGAATATACTCAAAAGGTGTGAAAGCAGAGACTTGAGCAAATTTTTGAATCTTCTTGTTTTTAGAAACATTATTCATGAATAATGGTGAATGGTGGTGGCAACCCAAGTGTCCATCAGTGGATGAATGAGTGAATGAAAATGTGGTATCTGCAAAGAGCATTAAAATTGAAGGAAATTCTGATACATACTAGAGCATGGATGAACCTTGAGGACATCATATGCATTAGTTAAGGTTCTTCAGAGGAATCAAAACAATAGGATATACTATATCTTGAGAGATTTATTTTAAGAAAGTGGCTCATATAAATATGGAGGCTTGGTGAATCCAAAATCTGATGGGGTAGACTGGCATGCAGGAGACCTCTGGAACAGTTGCAGTTCAACTGTAAAGGCTTTCTGCTGGTAGAATCTCCTTTTGCTTTGAGAAGATCAGTCTTTGTTCTGTTCAAGCCTTCAACTGACTGAATGAGGCCCACTCAAGTTATAGAGAATTTGTGGCCTGGTGCACCAAATTCGTGCATGGGGATGGGGAAGTTGTCCCTCAGCCTGGCCTGCACCCTTTCACAATCTGGGACTGTTGGTTCCTAACCACGCACCTGCCTGCCTACCTGATTGCATGTAACTGCTTCTGCCTGCCAGCCTGAATGACCCCTAATCATTCCCCTACCATCCTGATTGACACCTAACTGCTCCCCTGTCAGCCAGATTGCCCCCAACTGCCCTGGCCTGCCCTGCCAACCCTATCAGCCCCAACTGCCCTCCCTTGCCATGACCCACCTCCTCTGTGCTTGGCAGCAGAGACGTCAGGACCCACCTCTTCCGAGCTGTGTAGAGCCATGGGACCCCCAGGCTTCATTGTGCAGAGCAGCCACCAGGCCCCACCTTTGCTGTGCATAAGGCCATCGCGTGGCAGCCATTGTGTGGTGGCCATAGTGTGGCAGCCATCATGTGGCAGCCATTGTGTGATGACAATGTTGCGCACGAAGGCTACCTAAGCTTTATTTATATACATAATCTGCTCTACTGAAAGTCCACTGATTAAATGTTACGCTGATCCAACAGCAACCTCACAGAAACATTTAGAATAATGTTTGATCAAATATCTTGGCACCATGGCCCAGCCAAGTTAACATATAAAATTAACCATCACACCTGGGTAACAACTATAGTCATTTATTTAGCACTTAGATGTATCTAGTCTATAGGACTATTTTGTTTAATTCTGTAAAGCCCGTGAAGAAAGTTTAAATATTCTAATTTTTATATGAGGAAATCAAGTTTCAAAAAGATTTTATCTAAAAGTTCATAAAATTTAGAAGCTATCAAAATCATTCTGTTCACTGCTAACTTCAAAAAAGTAAAATTAGTCAATTTGACCAAAGTGGGAACTAGTTCTCTGGTCTTTTCACCCTTGTCAAAGTTCTCAGAAAGAAGTTCCAACAGCCTAAAAGTTTCATGACTTTGGAAAAAAAGTATTGCCTTCTTCTGTCATGCCAGACAAACTGCTAAGCTCTTTATATTCATGATCTCTTTTAATTCTTATAGCAATGTTGAAAAATTAAGTAAATCCACTAGGATTGGGTTTCGTGGTGATAGAAAACTCAAGATTGGTTAAAATAGATAAATTTTTATCTCTACCACATCCTCCAGATAAACAAAGTCTTCAGGGTAAGCTATTCAAATTTGAAAACAGTTTTATTCTCATAACTGATCTAAATTCTATCTATCTTTTGGCTCTGCTATCACTTCCAATATATCGCTTCCTCCTTATGATCCAAGGCAGATGCTTAGTTCCAATTATGTTTACATTCTAGTCACCAGAAGAGTGGTGGTTCAACAATGGATATGCCCCTGCCTTTAAGAATACTTCTTGGAAGTTGATATACCACTTTCCCTTACACCCACTGGTCAGAACTTAGTTATATGGCTACACTTAGCTGCAAGGGAGGATAGAATACATATTCTTTATTCTGGGCAAACAAATGCACAGTTAAAAAAAAAGAAAAAAAAAAAACAGGGAAGAAGGGAAGAATGAATACTGGAGGACAACACCCAAGAGGTATTATAATATCACTAGTGACCCTCAGCCCAGCCTGTACTCCCTCACAGTCTGGGACCCCTCGGGGGATGTCCACCTGCTGGCATGCCTGGCTAGCCTGGGTGAGGGGCTGATGGCTGTTTCCAGGCTGGCCAAGCCCCCCAGTGGGAACCCTCACCTTATGGGGGTGTGGCTAGCCTGGGTGAGGGGATGAGGGCCATTTTCAGGCTGCCCACAGCTCCCATTGACCCAACGTCCCAGGGAGGCTGGCTGGAATCAGGTTTCTGGGGTTTATTTATCTTCTATAATTGAAACTTTGTTGCCTTGAGCCCAGGTCCAGTCAGGCAATGAAACCTCGTGTTTGCTTCAGCTCCATGGCTTCTATAATTGAAACATTGTTGCCTTGAGCAGAGGCCCAGCCAGCCTAAGCAGGCAGTTTCAACTCCATCGCTGGTGCAATGGAAGCCTCCTATTTGCTCTAGCTCTGTGGTTGCCAGCCACCATCTTGGCTGGGTTAATTTACATACAGCTGCTCTGATTGGTTGGTGGGCATGGCTTGGCTGGTGGGCATGGCTTAGGTGTCTCAGAGTGATGGTTAATTTGCATATTACTCTTTTATTAGATTAGATTTTGTAGATGAAAAATCAGGCACTAGTATAGCAAACCTGGCAGTAACAATTGGTCTGTGGTAAAGGGAGCAAGGATTCAAATCTAAGTTCTAGGATAATTTTACAAAATAAATTAGAATGGATTCAAAATTATCTCAACAATAATGTGTTTTCATGACAATCAGATGTGCTTTTTGAGTGAGAGAGTTAGTTAATGCTGCTGCACTGTATGTAAACCAAAGCCCGCCTTTTATGTTTTAACCTGAAATCTGAATACACCCATGGAAATGTGTCAAGAATATGAATTTTATGCAACCTGTACAGAGGTTAGGGAAAGATTGAAACTAGGTACACTGTGATTCTACCACCTTACTCCTCCCTTTTGTCATTTGCCAATTTACCTGAAGGTAGAAGGAACTGCTTCCAGAGCTGTGCTGTCACTCAAGTTTATCCCCTAACCCCAAAAACTAGGATGAAAGCCATTATGTTTAGGATAAAAAAATAACGTTTATTTACAAATGTATTTACTGATAGCTAACGATACCCTAGGGGAGATAAAGAACAAGGAATATACTATATCTTCTAAGATCAAAACTACCTATTTGGGGTTAAAGCAAAGTAGCCCATCCAGTTGGACAAAAGATGGAAGAGACTATGGTAGAGTCAAGCACTGACATCTGAATGAACAACTGGAAAAGGCTTTAGCCACCAGTTCTAAATGTTCACAGTGACTCAGGAGCAACTTGTTTTGGGATCAATTCAGTTTCCTCAGGGGGACTTGCAGACTTTGGTGCTTGTGACTGTGTTGACTATTCTAAGTTGCCTACAATAAGGGGAGTACTTTTTACCCTCCCCTGCACCAGCTGTACAGTAAATTTATAGGGCCTAGGAGCCAATTCCTCTGCCGATCAGTATCATTATCTCCTTCCTGTCTGACAGTCTTAAACAGTCGCCTCTTTCTTTTTGGGGTTTTCCTGCCACATAATCTGAAGAAGCGAGTACTTGTAATGGAAGTAGCGCTGTCCTCAGGATGAACATATTCCTCAATATTTTGCAGAAGAGTATTCACCAGAATCTGGTTAGATTCCACAGGATCATTCTTCATACTTTCAAGAGCTGAAACCAGAAACAAAGTCAACTCAGATTCTCAATCTCTAAAGACTGTTTACCCAAACACCATTGTTTTCCACCCCACATGTCACATTATAATATAAGTTCATTTAAAATACATATTGTCATTGTAAAAGTAATATTGTTTTATTATAGAAAATGTTTAAATATCAATTGTTTTTTAAAAAGGAAAGGAAGAAAAAGCACCCAACCCCCCACCAAAAAATTGATATTTTCATACCTGTCCTTGCAGTATTTCTTAAATATTTAACTTAGACACATTTTTTTACAAAAATAGGATTAACATTTATCTTCCATAAAATATTCCCCCATCTTATCTAATAAAAGCGTAATATTGAAATTGAGCATTTCTTTGGGACGCCTAAACCACGCCCACCAGCTAATCAGAGCGGTTATATGCAAATTAACCCAGCCAAGATGGAGGCTGGCACTCACGGAGCTGAGTAAACAGGCAGTTTCCATTGCAGCAGGAGTAAAACTGTTTGCTAGCTACCTGGGCTTGTCTTGGCTCCAGGCAACAACATATTTGCAACATTGTCTCAATTATAGAAGCCACGAGCTGAAGCAGACAGGAGGCTTCGTTACCTGCCTAGGCTTGACTTAAAGGAAGAGTGTATCAACTATAGAAGATAAATAAACTCCAAAAACCTGCTTCCAGCCAGCCTTGTTGGAACATTGGGTCAGTGGAGCTGTGGGCAGCCTGAAAGCCTGAAAACGTCCCTCAGCCCCTCACCCAGGCTGGCCACACCCCCATGGGGTCAGGGTCCCCACTGGGGAGGCTTGGCCAGCCTGCAGACAGTCATCATCCCCTCACCCAGGCTGGCCAGGTACCCCAGTAGGGACCCAAAACCTGAAGGGGCTGTGGGCAGCCAGAAAGCCTGAGAACGCCCCTTAGCTCCTCACCCAAGCTGGCCAGGTACCCCAGTAGGGACCCAATACCTGAAGGGACTGTGGGCAGTCTGAAAACGCCCCTCAGCTCCTCACCCAGGCTGGCCGGGTACCCCACTAGGGACCGAAAACCTGAAGGGAATGTGGGCAGCCTGAAAGCCTGCAAACGGCCCTCAGTCCCTCCCCCAGGTTGGCCACACCCCATGGGGTCAGGATCCCCACTGGGGGGCTTGGACAGCCTGCAAACAGCCATCAGCCCCTCACCCAGGCTGGCCAGGCACACCAGCAGGTGGACAACCCCTGAGGGGCCCCAGACTGTAAGAGGGCACAGGCCGGGCTGAGGGACCTCTGGAGTGCACAATTTTTTGCACACCAGGCCCCTAGTATAACATAATATCCAATCACATGATTCTATCATAATTTCTTTGATGAACACATTATTAAGTGAACAATAAGGCTGCCTGCAATTTTTCACTGTTATAAACAATGATCAACTACTCTTAATTGAGATTTACAGTGCTATCATCATGCGCTGTGCTATGTACTGGAGATACAGTAGTGAATAAGAAAGACAGATTCCCCACAGTCAAGAACTTAACATTTTAGCCCAGCTGGTGTAGCTCGGTAGTTGAGCATCAACTTATGAACTTGGAGGTCACGGTTCGATTCCTGGTCAGGGCACCTGCCCAGGTTACAGCCTCAATCCCCAGTGTGAGGCATGCAGGAGGCAGCCAATCAATGATTATCATCATTGATATTTCTATCTTTCTCCCTTCTCCCTTCCCCTTCCTCTCTGAAATCAATAAAAATAGATATTTTTAAAAATAGAACTTAATATTCTTGTGGAGGTAAAAACAACAAGTAAACATAAATGAAGTGCAAAGAAGGAAATTTAACAGAAGATGAGAACACCTAACTGGGAAGGACCTCTTTAAATAGGCCAGTCAGGGAATGCGTCTCTGAGAAGGTGACATTTGTGCTGGGATGCAAAGAATGAGAGCCAAGGCAGCCCCATGAAGATCAAGGGCAGAAACTGTCCCAGTGGAGGCAGGGAAAGAGTCATCCTGCAAAAATAGCCAGTGTGCTGTCCCTTCTAGTGAGGGAGACATGATGTAGGCTAAGGGTGGAGAGAAGTCAGAAGCCATCTTTTTCAGTGCCTGTGGCTCTGTTTAAAGGACCAAACTTTGACTCAAAGAGAAGTGGAAAGCCACTGGAGGGGGTTAAGCAATGGTGTGACATGATCCAGTGTACATGTTTCAAGGAGATCCTGGCTGCTGCATGGAGAGTAGTGTAGGGAGAACAGGATGTCAGGAGCTGTCAGAGTGGTCCAGTTAAAGAATAGGGGTGCATAGTTTAGAGTTGAGTGGGAATAGAGGGATGGACACAGGAAATTCCTTACTAGTATTGCAAAGGATAAAAGGGACAGGAAGAATGTGGGCTCAACAAATCTAAAAGCCAACCAGGCCCATCAAAGTCTACAGCTTCATGTTGATCTCATTGAGAACAGAAAAAAAAAAAAAAGAATTGGGTGTGGACTATATAGAAAAATATACAATCCTTTAAAGAATGACTTCTTGACCACAGGTTTGTTCAGCACTAGATATGGGTGGAAGTGTAATTAGAATGATTTTCCTTGGGAAAAATTTCTTCCTATTTAGGTATTTGCACATTTTTCTAGGAGGCTAGGTGGGAAAAGGAAGGCAAGGTGAATTCTCTGATAGACTTAGGAGTCCAAGATTTCCATTATGGATATACTGTCCCTGAAATTGAACTATGGTAGCTGGAATAGGTGTCTACTATACAGTAGAGACCTCAACTGCAAAACCTAAGAGAAGGCAGCCGGCATACAAAATGTCAGAGTCAGAATTGAAGCCAGGATTAAACCCTGAGAGGGCAGATGCTACCAGCTCATTGTTAATGTGCTAGCAGTAGCATAGTTTCTCTATGGGAAGCAACAAACAAATTGATTTTTCCTTGACCATAGCTATAAGTATACTCCCTACCTGCCCTCCCGATACCACCCCTCCCCTGGCCCAGAAGCCCGAGTCAGTTCAACAAAGATGTTTGTGGGACATCTATGTGCTCAGCAAATCTCAGTGCTTCCCATGTTTTGTGTTCAATCTTCAAAACAATGTTAAAGATCAGCACTATTATCCTCTTGATGCCAGTGGAAAAACTGAGGCACAGAGGCAAAGTAACTGGCCCAAGTTCAGATGGCTCATTATCAAGAGATCTAGTACATGAAAGTGGTCTAAGTAATGCAGACTTTGTGGAAGAAAGTACCCTTAGAAGTCATTTACCATTTTACTCTTTGGACAAAGAGCTGTGAAGACAACAAGGACTTGTCTATCTCCAGTTGTCTGCGAGGCATTTCCTCTGAGACAGGATTCCACCATTAACTCAAAAACAGCATCCTCCAAATATTACCTCACAGCAGACACCAGGAAACTCTAATTGGGCTCAAACCAGAGGGCAAACCCCTGAGGATGGGCATCTGCAACACCAGAGCAGCAAACCTTGAGGCATTCATGCCAGGACTTTCAGACAAACACATAACACTCTTAACTACAAAAGGGCTGAGACATAGGAACAGGAGCTAGAAAAGCAAACATTCTCTTCATCTTGTATCTACATCAAGGAAGGAAACTGGTATGAAAAAGAGTAAAGAATAAATAATTCAAAAATCCTTTCCATTTGGTCCTGGAATGAATTATACCACCCACCAGCTATCATAAGCAACCTAAACTCTTCCCAGTGCCCATTAGCAGAGCTAAGAACTGTGTTCAATGCTGCACCCCTACACCCAAATAAAACCCTGAATCTTTACCATGGCTGAAGGCCACATCAATGTGGCCCCACTGCTGTTCTCTGATCTCATCACCTCCCGCCCTTCCTTGTGCTCACTCCATGCCATCACATTGATCTTGTTCTTCCTTGAACATGCCAAGTACTTATCCCTCAAATAGTCACAGGGTTC
>PVJC01044694.1:0-13982 GCA_004026665.1 Murina feae
CCGGACAGTCACACTGAAAGGCCAGACTCCTTACCACTAGCTCAGCACGTGGGCAGGCTGTCTCGCCCAGGGCTGTGGTCACGGCGAGGCAGGAGAATTGGGGGGTGCCGTGTCTGGCTCGCCCGGTCTTCCTGCCGTTCCCTCACTTTCGCCCCCTCCCCACCTCCCGTCACCTCTCGGGTCCGTGCAGGTACCGCCTGGCCGGGCTGCCGGGGGAGCACCAGCAGCACAACATCTCCAGCCCCGAGGTCAACTACTGCCTGGTGACCGAGCTCATCGTCTGGACGCAGTACGAGATCCAGGTGGCCGCCTACAACGGCGCTGGCCTGGGCGTCTTCAGCCGGGCGGTGGCCGAGTACACGCTCCAGGGAGGTGAGCCGCGGCGCCCGCGCGGGGCCCTGGTGGGGGAGCAGGGTGCGCAAGGCTGGATCGGAGACGCTGGCAATGCAAGTGGAGGGTTCGGTCCCCCGGGTAATGTGGCCTTTCCCTCTATTCCGAGAGGCCGGCAGCCGGGAGGGGCGGGCGTGTGCTCACTGCCCTCTCGGCCGCCAGGACAGGCCGCGTCTGCACACGCCGGGCTGGTCCCCCGAGGTCGGCAGGGGCTGGTGCGGGGTCTGCACACGCTGGGCTGGTCCCCCGAGGTCGGCAGGGGCTGGTGCGGGGCCGGACTTGCTCCACGCGGAGCAGGGGCTGGAGCCCTGTGTGAGCCTGTGGGTGCTCGAAGGGACGGAGTCCTTAGGAGCCTGTGTTCAGTGATGCGCTCGGAGGCGGAGGCATGAACCCGGCTCCTTTGTTGGTGTTTGTTACTGTTGTTGTTTTCAGTTACTCGCGCGAACAGCTTCCAAGGTCAGTAAAACTTCTCCCCCGAAGCCAGGCGGCTGGCATGAAGCGGAGGCCTCGCTCCCCCGACGCTCTCGGCCCCGCCCGGCACCTTCGGCTCTTTACGGTCCAGTCCCACTGCCCGGCAGGACCCGGCTCGGCCCAGCAGGCGCTGGGCGTGGGCCAACACGGCGCTGTCTGCCAGTGCCCTCGTCCTAAACAGACCCTCTGTCCACACAGCTGCCCGTGCCCGCCGCCAAGCCCTGGCCCGGGAGTCTAACCCCGTCCGAGCCCTCTCCCCGCGCGCAGCTGTGACCCCACCGGTGTTGGCGTTTTACTGCTCCCGGCCTCGGCCTTCTTCCCGCGACACGGTTTCTCGCGGCCCACTTCTCCCCGAGTCACGGCCGAGACCTCATGGCCCCTGAGTCACACACTGTTGTCCTCTTCCCTTATCGATCCCGGAGACCAGGCGTCGGTCCTTCCTGAAGTCAGTGCCGAGCGGGAACGTCCCCCACGCGAGGCAGGCGGGGGCTGTCCATCGTGAGCGGCCCCTCTCCCCGCTGGAGAGCGAGGAGGCCGGAACCGGGACCACGCGTGTCCGTGTCGGGCAGCCTGTTCCAGGAGAACGGGAAGCCTGCAAACACCCCGCTGACAGAGACGCTGTGGATGGCCCCGCGGCTGCGACCGGGATGCACATCATCCCTGAGTGGGGGCGGCACCGATGGAGACGGCGGCCAGGCTGTCGAGTGGCCTTTACTCAGTTGGCGTCGGGGACCATTGAAGATTCAGAGCCACGAGTGGCATGGTCACTGCGGTGTCAGGAAAATGAACCCGTCGGGGGACAGGCAACGGGAGGGGAGCTGACAGTGGCAGTGGCTTCAGGGAGAAAACAGGGACAGTTTGGCTGTGAGGTGACGAGTCTCCAGCTCTGATGCTACTGTGAGGAGGGTGAGGGCATGCGAATCTGGGTGGTGCCCGCGGGTCTGGGTGGTGCCCACGGGTCTGGGTGGTGCCCGTGGGTCTGGGTGGTGCCCGCGGGTCTGGGTGGTGCCTGTGGGTCTGGGTGGTGCCCGCGGGTCTGGGTGGTGCCCACGGGTCTGGGTGGTGCCCGTGGGTTTGGGTGGTGCCTGTGGGTCTGGGTGCTGTGCAGTTTTCAAACAACCTCACACCCGCTCCCTGTATATACCTGGCGACAACCTGTCAGGTGAATGCAGGTGAGCCCCACGAGCCACATGGGGGTGTCTGGACAGTGGCCTGGGCATGGGAACAGGTGGGCCCAGCCCTCTCCCCCCGCCGTGATGGTTGCAGAGTGTGGGAAGGAGCAGGGCAGTTTCCTTTGTAACCATTTGCACATAAGGGTCTGACTCGAATGTCGCTGGGCTGAGACCCCGTGGCTAACAAGTGACAGAACTGGACTCCTGGTCGGCAGCCTCTGGCGTCAGTGTGACTTCAGAGCAGGTCTCGGCCACATGGGCTGGCCTGGCGCCCCGACTGCGTGCCAGGGCGCAGAGCTCCCGGGGCAGTGGCTGGATGGCGGTGCCCGCTCCGCTCCCTTTACCCCGAGGATGAGCAGTTCCGAGGAATGAACTGCTGCGAGCCTGCCCCGTGCCCGGAGCCTTCCCCATCCCCGCATCGGGATGAGCAGATAGGGGAGCCCACAGCTCCTCGGGCGCAGCCCGGCCCCTCTGCCCACTGGGGTCTGTCGGGACAGGAGCCAACCATGCTGCTGCGGCCGGGAAGCCCTGTGTGTGCCGCGTGTCCCACGGCCATTAGCAGTGACGCTGAGGAGGCCTGAGGCCGAGCTGCCCTGGGAGCTGGAGGGAGTCATCCGACGCCTGCATGTCGGAGGGAGAGGCTCCTGAGCTGAGCGCGTGCAGCCCAGTGCGCAGCTCAGTGCGCAACCTAGTGCGCAGCCCAGTGCGCAGCCCAGTGCGCAGCCCAGTGCTCAGCCTAGTGCGCAGCCCAGTGCGCAGCCCAGTGCTCAGCCCAGTGCGCAGCCCAGTGCGCAGCCCAGTGCAGAGCTGACTGGTCGCTTGTGAGCACACTTCGGGGTCCATCGGGACCTCGGCCTCGGAGGAGGAGCCCGTGCAGTGGCCTCTCTGGCCCCCTCTCCGCCCCACGCACACTCCAGCCGTGGCGGGTGAGAGCGCCTTTATCTGGACTCTAATGGGCCCTTGGGACGTAGCTCCTTCCTGAAGGTGCTGGACGCCGGGAGAGCCTGCGACGCCACTCACTCCCGTTCTGGGGGTGTCACTCGGTGGTGCCCACAGGGCCAGCCTCAAGGACAGCGTAGGTCACACGGGCATCGTGGGCGGTTTGGGCTCAGAGGGGCTTTCTCCATGGAAGCTGAGGCCATATTCCTGCCTGACGCCACTCTGCCTGTCACAGCCCCTGTCCTCTCAGCACGTCTCCCACGGAGAGAGAAGTGCGGGTCTGTCTCGGGCTCCTCACGCGCAGCCTGGACCTGGATGCGGGGACTGTGTGATGTGCACGGCCCCACCCCGACCTTCCACGCCCCCTCCCCCTCCACCTGGCATCACGGCGGCGGAGCCCAGTGACTGCATCTTACCAGCAGGACCTCGTGGCCTTTCTGCCCCGAATTCTAAAATGGGACACATCAACCTACAAATCGAGCAGCCAGACGCGAACACACGTGCAGCCAGAGCCCTCCCCAGGGGCGCGAGGGGACGTCCCTTCTGTCACCTGACACCCCAGTGGATCGGGACCTGCCTGTCAAATTCCCCTTGTGATTCCCCAACTGAGACAGACGTTGTCCTCGGCGTTCTGGAGAATTCCATCCCGATAGCTCCAGGAGCCCGGGACACGGTGCGCTCTGGGTCCCGTGGAGGAGGCCCGGAGGCGTCGTTCCACCTGCCGATCGCCCACTGTCACTGGGCCTCTCTTCCTGCGCCCAGCCCGGCCGCGTCCCGTCATGGACACGTGCTCCCGTGAGCTCCGTTCGGAAGGTGTGTGCCGGGTCCGAGTTCCCTTTTTGTTGCCAGTCGTCATGCCGAAGCCACAGGAAGGAATGCGTGGCCGTGGAGAGGGCGATGGAGAGCCTGCGCGGGGAGCGCGTGGGCATCGCCGTGGCAGCCGCCCACCCCGCAGGCCGCGGGCTCCTCCCCCCCCCCCACGTCCACTGAGACGGAGGCCGGCTTCCCCGAGGGGCCAGGACGGGGGACACGGTACCTGCCCGCTGTGCGCACTCCCCGGCTCTCAGGTCTCCCCGGTTTTATTCCTCATCGTTTCTCTTCCTGCGACAGGGCCTTGGCGCTGCGGGGACTTGTTCTGGTTTCAGAGCATTAGCTTCTCATGGAAGGGGGGCGTTTCCTATCACAAAGGGGCCGGAAGAAGCGTTCCGTTAGCCACTTTCCGAAGCATTAGTGCCGCTGCTGACACTCACTCGGGCTCGGAAAGGCGTCTGCAGTGAGGATTGCAGACGAGCAGACGCTCGGCCTGCGAGCTCCCATCTGGCCCCTCGCCGGACACCCCCAGTGGGGCAGAAGGTTTGTTTCTCTGTAGTGACGTCCGTCTCTGTGGCCCACGTGTGACCCATCGGAGGTGCGGCGCTTCCTACTCGCCACGCCACGAACTCCCGTCTCGGGGGCAAGAGAAAGGGCCACTGCTGCCTCCCGTGTCCACACCTGCCTGTGGTTTCCTGTCATGTCCTCGTGGGGCTGTGAGCGCTGGGAGCTCCCGCCAGAGCGCCCGTCCCTGGTGATGAGAATGAGGCCGTGTCCAGGGGCGTGGCAGGATGGGATCTGCGCGGGGCACCCATTATCTGGTGGGAGTGGGGCTCTCTGGGCAAGGAGAACCACAGAGCACAGGGTCCTCTGACCTTCGCGGCCGGAGCGGGGTGGGAAGGAGGTGCTTTAAATACTAATCATCACAGCCCGCCTCTCGCGGGCTCAGTGGGTGAGCGTTGACCTACGAACCAGGAGGTCACAGTTCCTTCCCCGGTCAGGGCACAGGCCCGGGTGGCGGGCTCCATCCCTGTGGGGGGCGTGCAGGAGGCCGCCGATCCATGATTCTCTCATCATGGAGGTCTCTCTTGCCCTCTCCCTTCCTCTCTCTGAAACAATAAAAATATTTTTTTTAAATGCTAATTATCACAGAAATGACCCAGAGTCCTGAGTCCTGATTCCAAGCCGTAGGCGGTCAGCCTCCTGCTCAGGCCTGGGGGACAAGCCCCCTGTGAACACTGGTCCTCCCGCTGAGCCCTGTCCTTGCTCAGAGGGGTCGACCCCGTAACCGTAACCGCTGTAGTTGAGTCCTTTCGGCCCGAGGGCTCCCGTATGGGATGCATCGCAAGGGGGGTGCACTGGCTGCAGGGCTTTTTCTCACTCGAGGACATTTTTCATTCCATTGCCCACAAATTTGCAAGTCAGTCTGATGACAATAGTTAGGAAAAAGAGGAGAGGGCTGAGAAGAATTGGAGATTTTTTAATGAAGCGGGGGAGGGTGTCGGAGGCCTGAGCTGTGTCCTCTGACTGGGGCGGAGCCTCCGTGAGCTCTGATGGGGGCACCGCCAGGGCAGACGATTCCGGAACCTCCCGGGTGGTGAGGAGGGCTGCTCTCTGATAAGGGATGAGGTGTGGACCCAGATGGGGGCTCTGCATGTGGACACCCATCCTCCCTCACACCGTTGTTACAAAGGCCCCTTCCTCCGTAGCACCGCCTGTGCGTCAGTAAAGCTCCGCTGTTCACACACGGGAGCCTCCTGAGCTGCTCCTCGGTCCTCGTGTCCGTCTTTTCTGCGTTAACTGTTTTCATTACTGTAGGCTTACAGTTCCTTTTGCGCAGTTTCGTTCTTCTCCAGAATTGTCTTGACTATTTAATTTCCTTACTTTTCCCCATAAATTTTAAAGTCAACTTCCCAATCTCCGAAGCACCTAGCGACAGCGTTGTTAGGGTGCCATTCGACCGGAGACCGGGCCAGGGAGAGCGGACGTCTCGGTCAGGTCGCCTCCCAACCCCCTGACGCGCTGTGACTCTCCATCTGCCTCGGTCTTGCTTCCGTGATCACTGGTCTGCCGTCGTTAGCATCCAATTGGTTAAATTTATGTCTAGTTCATGTTTTCGTTGGTATTTTAAATGGTATTGACTTTGTCATTTTAATTTCCAGTTCTCCGTTGCTCGTTTTTAGAAATACAATTGACCTTTTTGAAAATAGTTTTCATTGATTTCAGGGAGGAAGGGAAAGGGAGAGAGAGAGAGAAACATCCACGATAAGAGAGACTCATTGATTGGCGGCCTCCTGCATGACCCCTCCTGGGGTCCGAGCCCGCAACCCGGGCGTGTGCCCTGCCCGGGAATCGAACCGGGACCTCCTGGCACTGCTCAGCCACTGCAACACCAGCCGGGCTACGATGACTTTGGGCTCCCTGTTCCTCCAGGACAGTTGTGTTGTGTGTACAGAGAGGTTTTTGTTTCTTTCCTTCCGCCTGTTATTTCTGTGTCTTGCTCTGGCTTGCACTTCCAGAAGAGGGTGGTGAGAACGACGCCTTGGCTCTGTCCCTGATCTTCAGGGACAGCATCCCCTCCTGTCACCTTAGCGACAGTTGTCGGGGTTTCTAGATGCCTCGGTCAGGCCCAGTCACTTTCTGCTTCGCTGGGAGAGTTTGTGAAAGTCAGTGTTGGGTGTCAAACTTTACCCAGTGCTTTTCCTAAATCTGTTATGATGATCACATTTCTCCCCTCATTCTGTTGACATGATGAATTGCCCTGATGAGTATCTGACTGTTGAACCAGCCTAGCATTTGTAAGATAAACCCCACTTGATCAGGATAAATTATGATTTTTATTTATTGTGGAATTTGATTTCCCGATATTTTATTGAGCATTTTTGCGCCTGTGTTCATGAGGGAGATCTACGGGCCTGTAGTTTGCTTGTCTTTTAGTGTCTTTTTATGATTTGGGTGAATTGCCTTTTTTTTTTTTTTTGCCATCAGACGTTCAGTAGAACTCACCAGTAAAGCTTATGAGCTGAGAGTTTTTTTGTTGGAAGGTTGTAATTGCATGTTCAGATATTTAAAAGCTATAGGACAGCTTAGGTTGTCTACTTCTTCTTGAGTAGGTTTTGTGAGTTTCTTTCCAGGAATTTGTCCACCTCATCTAAATTGTTGAATTTATGAGCATAAAGATGCACGAAATGTATTCTCCTCGTTTATATCCTGATATTGGTGATATTGGCAATTTGTGGTTTCTCATTTATCCTTGGTCAGTCTGGCTCAAGGTTTATTTATATGTTAAAAGAATCAGCTTTTAACCCTAACCGGTTTGGCTCAGTGGATAGAGCGTCGGTCGACCTGCGGACTCAAGGGTCCCGGGTTCGATTCCGGTCAAGGGCATGTACCTAGGTTGCGGGCACATCCCCAGTAGGAGGTGTGCAAGAAGCAGCTGATCAATGTTTCTCTCTCATTGATGTTTCTACCTCTCTATCCCTCTCCCTTCCTCTCTGTAAAAAATCAATAAAATATATTTAAATAAATAAATAAAAGAAAAGAATCAGCTTTTGATTTTGTTGATTTTCTCTATTATTTTTCTGATTTCATTTATTTATGCTCTTTTTCTTTACCATTGCCTTGAATCAGCTTGTTTTGGGTTTAATTAACTGTTATACATTCTTAAGGTAGAATCTTAGACTATAAGGTAAACATTTAAACGCTGTAAATGTCCCTCAAACATTTCTGCACCCCGTAAATGCTGATACGTTGCGTTTTCATTTTTATTCATTTGAAAGTGCTTTTTAATTTTCCATGTGACTTCCTCTTGGACTCACGGTTATTTTGAAGTGCATTGCTTATTTCCAAAAACTTAGGGAATTTCCACAATCTTCCTGTTATTAATTTCAAGTTTGATTCTTTTGGGGCCATACAACATGCATTTTGTGATTTGCATTATTTTTAACTTGTTTTGGCTTGTTTGGGGCTTAAACTGTTTCTATCTTGGTTAAGTTCCGTGTGCACCGAGGAGAAGGGGTATTCTGCCGTCGCTGGGTGGATTTAAAAACTAATATCTGCGTCCGAAAAAATTAATAGCTGCCCCATGGTGTGGTGTTGTTCAGGTCTGTGTCTCCTACTGATTTTCTTTGTCTCTTTTTTTAAAGAGGATTGAAATTTCCTACTGTAACAGACGATTTCTCTGTTTTTCCTTTCCGTTTCTCCGTCTTGCCCGTGGTACGTTGCATTCTGCTGAGGAATATGTGCAGGAGGTTGACTCCTCCTGGTGACTAGGTCGTGTCGTCATTATGTGACCTCCCTCTTCCTCCGCGGCTCCCCTCCCGGGCAGGAAGCCTGGCCCTCCTTGTGTTAACACAACCACTCCAGATCGCGTCGTGTGTGTGTGTGCACGTGCGCGTGTGTGTCTCCATTCTCCTACTTGTGAGCTACTTGTGTCGTCATATTTCAAGTGGGATTCTGTGAGATGCCGCATAGTCGGGTCTAGGTTTTCATTCAACCGATAACCTGCCTTCTGCCGGGATGCATGTGCTCTCACCCCCGCGGCCCCTGCGTCATGGACCCCAGTGTTTGGGGTGGGAGGCAACCCAGCGTGGCCGTCTGCTTCCTCCGCTGGTCTCCCCCTCGCGCCCCACAGCCGCGCGCTCCACGCTTCCCGGTCGCCAGGTTTCCCCGTGACCCCCCGCCTCTGCGCCCTGCGGTCCCTCAGGGAGCGTGCCGTCTCGGGGCCTCCCCTCCCGGAGGCCTGCCCCTCCCCGGGCCGGGGCCAGGGCCGGTGAGAAGCCTCCCAGTATGTGCACCTGCAGAGACGCCCTTTCGCCGCATGAGGGCGTCCCCTGGACTGTGACTGCCTGGGGGGGGGCTCCTGGCAGGTGTCTGTTGGGGTTCAGTAAAGGAAAGGGAGAGAGAATGGGACTTGTACCGGGGCCCCTGTGACAGGCAGACGCGTGGCCTCGAGAGCACGGGCAGCAGTTCCCCGGGGAGGGCGATGGTTTCCTGTGCAGGTCGGTGGGGAAGCGTGGGCGCCTGCGGGGAGGGGTGTCCCCGGGAACCGTGTCCGGGCTCAGAGGTCGGGGGAGAGAGAAGCCGAGGAAGCTGGGTTTGCTCTCCCCTCGGGGCCCGGAAAGGCTCCCCGGGGACCGGTGTTCGGGGGCCCTTTCCCACCCTCACCTTAACGAACTCGGCCGCCGAGAAGGAGAAATGGCCCGATCCCTTTGCTCTGTGACGCCAGTCAGCGCCCCGAGGCATTCGTCACGCACCCGTTCTCGGGGCTGGGAGTGCCTGTGACTCGGGCAGCGGCTAAGAGCGTCTCCATCTCTCCCCCTCCCGCGCCTCCTGTGGGTTTTGTGTCTCCGACGGCGATGCCGGCACAGTGCCCACCGCGCCCCCCCAGAACGTGCAGGCGGACGCGGTGAACTCCACGACCATCCGCTTCCTGTGGAACCCCCCGCCCCAGCAGTTCATCAACGGCATCAACCAGGGATACAAGGTACGCGCCTCGCCATGGGGGGACAGGGAGGAGAGGGGCGCTGTCGCAAAAGGTCCCGGCCTTAGGGTCAGCACAGAGACTCCTGGGTCACGGGAGTCACCCAGGTCCTGCCACCGCTGTGCTGCTCAGGAACCCCTGGCTGGCTCTCCACGGGGGGCGGGGGGGGCGACACAGCTCTGTCTCCTGAGAAAGGCTCCCACGGAAACATCCCGCGGGAGGGAGCCCACCTCGAGGACGGGGATCGGGCTGTGCAGGAACCGCTTCCTCCCGGAGGGACCTGCCCGGGGAGTGTTGGCCGCAGGGCCATTAAGGGACATTTGTATCCGGAGAGGAGAGGCGTCCCATCCCTCTGCTCCCGGGACCTCTCTGCCCTGAGTCTGAGGCACAGACCCTCCCACCCTCCACCTTCCCTTTGTCCTCAGTCGCCAGAGCATGTCACCTTCATACCCGTGCTGGGGCCCAGGTCCCAAAAGCACCGCCTCTGTCCCCGCATCCCGCCCTGGCGGAGCCTGGAGTCCGCGGCCTCAGCGCGGTCGTGACCGGCCGCAGGGAGGTGGGCGCGGCAGACGCCTAGGGAGGAGCCACCTCGCGGCTGCACACGCGGCAGTTTCGGACGCAGACGGGGTTTCTGCTCCGACACAGGCCGTTCTTTCTCCGCGTGGATCCGATTTACATAACACGCGTCTGCACCACCCGGTCCACGCGAGCAGCTTGCCCGCCCTCGCCTCCAGGGCCCGCCTTGGGCTTCCCGGAAGGGAACCGTGTGGCTCAGCCGGGAGGGCCGTGCCTCTCCGTCCAGTCTCACTGGCGAGGCCGGGCGCTCGCTCGGTGCCTGCGCCGCGCTCTCGTCTGCATCCCCGAGCCCGTGTCTGGCGGCCTGCCGCCCTCAGCCCCGGGACCCCAGTCACTCAGACACACAGTGGCCAGACCCTGGGCAGCCTCCCTGCCGCATGTCAGCATGCTGCGTGCCTTTGAGTTGTGATCAGTGTCCTGACTGCCTGTCCAGGAAGCTGCTGGACAGAAACTAGAAACAGCGGTGCCTGAGTCCGGGGCAGGCCTGTCGGGAAACATCTGTGCGTGCGGCTCGTCCTGGGTCAGGAGTGACTGCTGGAGTCCGTGTTCCTTGCTGTCAGAGCACACCTCAGCACTGTGTGTGTGTGGAGAGAAGGGAAGGTCTGGGCGTCTGTGCCCTGAGATGAAGAAGACACTATGTCACATGTGCACATATAAACATCCATGTTTGCACTCACTAATCTACGAGATCTCCTTTTTTATTATTTCTTTCTTAATTGCACAGAGGAAAGGAGAGGGAGAGAGAAGCATCACTGATGAGAGAGAATCATTGATTGGCTGCCTCTGCACGCCCCACACTGGGGATCGAGCCTGCGACCCAGCCGTGTGCCCTGACCAGAAATCGACCTGTGAACCTGACGTGACCTCCTGGTTCATAGGTCAGCGCTCAACCATTGAGCCACACCGGCCAGGCTGAGATCTCTTTTAAACTCTGCTTCTCAGTGAGATGCCAAAGGTTGGGTTTATGACGTTTCTTAATTATGATGTCGCAGGTAAATTTCACATGAAATTCTGGTGCAGACTTGAAGTCGTGCGACTAAAAGGAATCTCTTTCCCAACCCGCTCCCCGCAGCTCCTCGCGTGGCCTGCCGACGCCCCCGAGGCCGTCACCGTGGTCACCATCGCGCCAGACTTCCACGGAGCGCACCACGGCTACATCAGCCACCTGCGGAAGTTCACGGCCTACTTCACGGCGGCCCTGTGCTTCACCACGCCTGGCGACGGGCCCCCCAGCCCGCCCCGGCTCGTCCACACCCACGAGGACAGTGAGTGCGCCTTCGCCCGGGCCTTTGCCAGGGTCTTAGCAGCAACCAGAGCTGCTGGAGGGGCCACTGGGAGCTCCTGCCATGGCTCCCCGCTTCCCTCTCGTAGTTAGGACTCTGCTCGGCCTGCCCGAGAGGGATGGGCTTCTTGTGACAGGGAGTGTGTGTGTCCCCCCCCAGGGCCAGGAGCTGTGGGGCACCTGAGCTTCACGGAGATCCTGGACACGTCCCTCAAGGTCAGCTGGCAGGAGCCGCTGGACAAGAACGGCGTCATCACAGGTGAGGGCCTTTCCCAGGGGAGGAGCCGCGGGTTTGCACCCACAGCCCCGGGTGACTCAGAGCACGTGTGTGGCTGCGTGTGCCATGGCCAGGGCCTGCCCAGCCCCAGCCTCCGAGTCAGGGACCAGTCTCTTCTGTTGTCAAGACACACTCCCATGCCTGGTGTGGGGGCCAGGCAGGGGCCTGGGGTGGGGGCTGGAACAGGGGCCTGGGGCAGGGGCTGGGGCAGGGCCCTGGGGTGGGGGCTGGGCAGGGCTCTGGGGTGGGGGCTGGTGTAGGGGCCTGGGGTGGGGGCTGGACAGGGCCCTGGGGTGGGGGCGGGGGCAGGGCCCGGGGCGGGGGCGGGGCCAGGGACCCAGAAGCCAGGAGCAGGCCGCAGGGTCAGCAGTGCTGTGCTTTGGGGAGCTCTGGGAGCACAGGGCACCGTGACAGGACCACCCCTCTGCCTGGGTCCGTGCTGTCCCCGCCTGGAGCCCTGCCAGCACTCAGAAGCCGTGGGGCTCAGAGGGCTGAGGGTCAGCAGACAGGCAGTGGCTTTTGATACCAATTTTTAAAAAAATTCAAGTCCCGAGACACTGCTCTCTGAGTTCTGTTCGCCGGAAGTCCTGGTTCCTGCCGTGTGACCGCTTTCATCTGAGAGAAGTGTTCGATGCCCCTGGAGCAGCAGGGCCTCCGTCATGGTCCCTCTGTAGGGCCTCCAGCGCCCCCCAACCTCATCAGCCCCCCAGGGGCGGGCTTGGGCTGGCTGGGCCTTTTTCTGTGAGCCCCACAGGCTGGAGGCAGGTGGATAAATCGGGGCTGTAAGGCCCTGCTGCAGCTGAGGGAAGTAGGGGCTCACTAGGAGGGGGGCTCAGGCTTGAGGGGGAGGCGGACACAGGGCTAGGGCAGCTGGGAAAGAGCCCTTTTAAGGCCACACTGAGCCCAGCGAAGGAAGCCACATCCGTCATCCCCAGGGAGCGGGAGCGCTAGCAGCGGGCCCACAAATTAGGTGCCGCCCAGGACCGCGCTGAGCTAGGTGCTGCATCATGAAAATACGAGCTTATAAAAATGGAAATATGGCCGAGATGCAGCCATAATTTGAGGGGAGAAGGGGAGGCGCGCACAGTGGCTGGCAGCCGTCCGTCGTCACGCTGCAGGCACCGAGGGTGCTCACGTGTCGGACAGCCTGTCCTGCAGGTCACTGGTCACCGTGGACAGGACGCAGGCGGTGCCGCCTGGGAGCGGGGGAGGTTTCTGGGGCACCTGGGACGGAGCCCTGACTCCGGGGTGCACTTTGCCAGGGCAGCAGCCTCTCCCCAGACTCTGCAAATCATGGAGATGACGGGGCGGCCTCCACCCCTGCCCTCAGCCCCGGGAACCCCCCCAACTCTGCTGTCCCCCACCCCCCAGGCTACCGGGTCTCCTGGGAGGTGTACGGAAGGAACGACTCTCGGCGCACAGACACACTCAACAGCACGACGCACGAGTACAAGATCCAGGGCCTGTCTTCGCTCACCACCTACACCATCGAGGTGGCGGCCCTCACCGCCGTGGGCGCCGGCCTGGCCACCTCGTCCACCATTTCGTCGGGCGTGCCCCCAGGTCAGTGAGAGCACAGCTCCGGCCCCTCCTTCCCCCTGGAGTCCTGACGCTCGGAGGGCACCCGCCTTTGAGGGGGGCCAGGGTCCTGCTGGACGGTGGGGTAAGTGGAGGGTGACCCGCTGCGGCCTGTTTCCCAGCGTCCCCCCTCTCTTCTGTGGGGGGTGGGGGAATGGCTGATGGGCAGGGCAGGGAAATGAGAAGCCCCTCAGGGAGCTGGAGTGGGGCCCCGCCCTCCCGGGAAAGGGAACCCCAGAGAAGGAAATGCAGGCCTGTGAGAGAAAGGAGACGCCGGTGTTAGAATGAAGAATCGTGCCACCAGCCGGCGTGGCTCAGTGGTTGAGCATCAACCTGTGAACCAGGAGGTCACGGTTCGACGCCCTGTCGGGGCGCAGGCCTGACCGCAAGCTCCATCCCCAGTGTGAGCATGTGGGAAGCCGCTGAGCCGTGAGTCTCTCTCATCACTGACGCTTTTATCTCTCTCTCCCTCTCCCTTCCCCTCTGAAATCAACAACATGTTTTTAAGAATCAGTGTCAACGAAGAAGGCCGAACCAGTAGGAAAGTTTTGTAAGAATTTGAGTTTGAGCCAAACGAATGGCAGTTGCCGGGAAGCAGGAGTGCAGGTGCCCGGAGCAGGCTTTGCAGTTGCTTCTTTGCATTTGGGATTAAGGGGGGTCCCAGGGAAGATTCCAGGGAAGCGGAGGAAGCAGGCAGAGACCCCGAGACAGGCTGATGCGCCAGACGCGGGCGGGGCCACGCCTCGAGGGGGCTGGGAAGAGGCTGCCTGCTGTGGGGAAGGCGTGTCAGCCTGGAGGCGCAGACCCCGGGGCGGGCAGCTTCCGGGCCGTCACTGAGGAAGCTGGGCCGGCTCCCTCCATAGCCCGGCTGGCGGGAGAGGATGATCTGATCATCCGAGAGTCTGTCTCCCAGAAACCCCTTTTGCATGTCCAGTGGGAGACACCCAGTTTCAGTCACTCGGGGAAACAGTGGAGACTCAGGTGTGGGACAGGAAGCGCAGTGGG
>PVJC01044695.1:0-14009 GCA_004026665.1 Murina feae
GCTCTATCCACTGAGCCAAACCAGCTGAGGCCAATCTCATCCATTCTCAATGACCAGGGTAGAAATTCCTTATATATCTCCCTATAGGTCCCCTGGGTGTTCCACTTGGAAAGTCTTTTAAAACTGGACATGCCCTGAAATTCTTCTCTGGGAGAGCCCACTATTCAAACTCATCCTTCTTTCGAAGGTATTGTATTCCCTTTCCTGCCTCCTGCAGCTGACTTTGTGGTTAAAACGATCCTATTACCTTTAACTGGCAACATACTGCTGTTCCACACCTGGAACACTGGCGTACCAGCAATGAAAGAAGCAGGGGATAACAAATGAGAAAGAAAATGATGAAATGACTGGAAACTGGAAGGTTTGATAGAAACTTTGCCCCCAAAAAAATCACAATTTTGAAGAGGACTGCCCTCTTTATTATCAACACTGTTATGACAAATACAAATGACAAGTACTAAGGGTCTTGCTGCTCTTCAGATAATAAAGTTAAGGCAGAGCCTGTGAGTGGAAGGAGGCAGTTAGAGGAGGGCTCACTAATGGCAGGAGCAGATTCAGCTCTGCTAATGGTGGATTTGGTATAAAAACCAATCCTCCTGCTTTGAAACTCTAAAAGGTAGGACAAAATACAAAGGTCATCAAACTATCATTAAAGAGCTATAAGGTAATGAAGAATTAGAGACCTGAAGATCAGGTGAGGTAAAAATTGCAGACGAGAACCCAGAATTTAGGGCTGTTTATGCTACATTGGGTACCTTTGAAGAAATGGCAGATGTAAATTTTTATTATTAGTCCAAAGCCTTGAGCTGTCACCTTTCTCAGGAAGTTTACTTCCACTATACACCAAGGTTTGGAAGACAAAAGGCTGAGTAGGCTGGATGGAGCCCTTTTCCATGTGCTTGGAAATGTCAACATTTTAACCATGCACACTGAATGCTATTTTTGGCCTTAGAGCAATATACAGGGTGTCCCCAAAAATGTACACACACTTTAACAGCTGGTAGCTGTAGATTCTATTACATGTCGAAAATGAAATGTATTTTAATAAGCATTGCCTTTATCATGTGTACATCTATATTTTTGGGGGGGAGGGATACTCTGTATACATTTATGTGTGAAGGTAGGAAAATCATCTGAAAATAAAATACAAATGAATAGATTATATTAAAATTTCCTGTCTCACTATTAACTTGAGTTCAATTATGTCCAGTGCCCCAGTTTGAGGAAGTTCACAGAAATGTCAAATTTGCTTCTGTAACATGACTCCTACCCAAATGTGCTTGAATATATGAAGCAATACTGTGGACACCTTGCCTTCTCAGGGCCAACAGGTCCAAGAACAGCACCAGCACACCACTCATAGCACATACCAAGGAACTATTTACTGAACAGAAACCAATTGCATTTCAATGTTTGCAATAATTTCGTGAACCACCAAAAGATGGCATCCAAACCACCAAATCAGAAGACCAAGTAGCCTGGGCCCTTTCACAGAGCCACCAGAGAAGCCATTTAAAAAGAACATGGCTTCATCAGGATTCCCATTTGTGGGAGGTTAATAACATTTAGCCTTTAACTGCAGAGGTCCATCGGCATAGGATTTAGAAAATGTGTGAATAATTTAGACACTGATGAAAGGGCAGCAAAAGAACGCCAAATTTGGGTGTTGCTTCTTCAATGAGCGGTTTCCGTTAAGACAATAGTGTAAGGAGGCTCTACGTATAGTTATTAGGAAAGGATGAGAACTTACAACCACCACATTTTTCCAAACAGAAACTAGATGTGGCATGTTGTTAACATTTTCACATTTTGAAATGGGATTTTTATTTATTTCCTGAGATTCTGTTGAGGCAAGGTTAGGTCTTCAATTTTTCTCCTCTGTATTATAAACAAAAGAGTGCTCTTAAATGCAACAGAGAAGTTGAAACCGATAAGATCCAGAATTTGTATCTTTAACATCTGCACTAGCTAGAGATATCAATAGTGCTGGAGAAATCTACAGAATTTATGACATTTTAAATTGCTTGTAATTAAAATACAAGGGAATATAATCAAAAATAGATAAGTAATTGAATTAAATATCAAATTTGAAATCCACAAAGCAGGTAATATGTTCTATAATTATTAAAAAACTTAACTGCAATTATGCACTGATATGGGAAATATAATACTAAAATTGTTCTGTATTATTAAAGATTCATGTTCATAAGTTAACACAGAGATACAGAGTTTGACTTAACAATTGACTTCAATTATTATTCAGCACATTGACCAAACACTACCAAAATTTTGCTAAGCAAACCTTATTGAATATCTGTCTTAAAAATGCTTAAATCAATAAGAAAGACAAAGTTGATTTGACTTGTAGTCAGATTCTAATTCTGCTTTCACTTTCTCTACAGGCAAAATAATTGCAATTAACCACTGATTAATGCTATAGTAAATGAGAAATTAAATCATTCTTCAATTTTCTCCCCAAACCAAAAGCAACATTTAGCTAAAATATATTTCATTGTTGACAGGGAAAGTAGACTAGGAAGCTAAATTTTAAGTTAAATGCTAATTTCAATTTGGTTTTTATTTTAACACAAACCTGTGTTTTAAACCCTTATTATTTTTCTCCAAGAGTATGCATATTTGAATAATGCATTATAATATGTTTTATTCTTTAAAAACTAATTAGATGTCTTTTGAATCATTTAAGACATTATTTTTCCAAATAAAAATTCATTATAATAAAAATAAAATCTTTAATGAAGCTGATGTAATCTTTAAAATAAGATATTTACCTTCTATCCCATTTTCTTTCAATGAGATGTTAAATATCTTGTCTTGATTTTCTTACCTATAAAACCACTAGAGGCCCTGGTGGGGGGTAAGGTGTCTCTCAGCCTAGCCTGCACCCTCTCCAATCTGGGACCCCAATAGAGATTGAGCCTAAACCAGCAGTCAGACATCCCTCTCACAATCCAGGACTGCTGGCTCCAACTGATCATCTTCCTGCCTGCCTAATTCTCTCTAACCGCTTCTGCCTGCCAGCCTGATTACCTCCTAACCACTTCCCTTGCAAGCCTGGTCACCCCCAACTGCCCTCCCCTGCTGCCATCTTGTGGCAGCCATTTTTTGACCACATGGGGGCAGCATCTTATGCATGGGCTGATGGTCAATTTGTATATTACCTACACTAATAAAAGAGTAATATGCAAATTAACCCTCACTTCTTTACACATAAGCCACGCTTACCAGCCAAGCCACACTCACCAGCCAATCAGAGCAACAATATTCAAATTAACCCAGCCAAGATGGCGGCTGGCAGCCATGGAGCGAGAGCAAACAAGATGTTCAATGGAGGAAACTGCTTGCATAGGCTGGCTGTGGCTTCCGCTCAAGGCAACAAAGTTTCAATTATAGAAGATAAATAAACCCCAGATACCTGATTCCAGACAGCCTTGCTGGGACGTTGGGTAAATGGGAGCTGTGATCAGCCGGCAAACAGCCCTCAGCCCCTCACCCAGGCTGGCCAGGCACCCCAAGGGGGGAACACCCACCTTGAAGGGAATGTGGCCAGCCTGCAAACAGCCATTAGCTTCTCACCTAGGCTGCCCAGGCACCCCAGCAGGACCCACCACCCTGAAGGGGCTGTGACCTACCTGCAAACAGCCATCAGCCCCTCACCCAGGCTGGCAAGGCACCCCAATGGGAACCCCACCCTGATCCAGGACACCCTTTAGGGCAAACCAGCTGGCCCCCACCCATGCACCAGGCCTCTATCCTATATAATCTTATATAATAAAAGGGTAATATGAAAATGGACCCTAATAGCAGAATGACTGGGAATGACTGGTCACTATGACACACACTGACCACCAGGGGGCAAATGTTCAATGCAGGAGCTGCTTCTGTGGTCAGGGCACTCCCACAGGGGGAGCTCTGCTCAGCCACAAGCCAGACAGTGGTGGTTGTGGGAGCCTCTCCTGTCTTCTCAGCAGCACTAAAGATGTCCAACTGCAGCTTAGGCCTGCTCTCCACTGGCAAGTGAATATCCCTCAACAGCTCCTGGACTGCCAGAGGGATGTCTGACTACCATCTTAAGCCCAATCACCCAGGGAGCAGGCCTAAGCCAGCAGGTGGACATCCCTTGAGTGTTCCAGACTGCGAGAGGGTACAGGCTGGGCAGAGAGACCCCAATCTCCACCCAAATGCACAAATTTTTGTGCACTGGGCCTCTAGTATTATATAAGATTTGTTATATAGGATTTTATTATATAGAGTTTTAGCTGGTTATAAGTTTGGAGGAGAATATTTGGAAGATATTAAAAGCCATGTTTATCTATAAAAGCAAACATTTTAATGATCACAAGAAAATGTTTAGTGCTAACTCAATTAATTGAAAAAGGATAATAATTTTAAGACAATCTTTTTATGGTAACATTTATAAACTTGGAATGTATTAGTTGTTTGCCATGCAAATTAATTACCTAACTTCAGTGACAGCGTTAGATAAATGGATAGCTTGCAAACATCATTTTTTAGCACCCAATTTTCTCATTACTATTAATTGTACTATACCACTTATCTTAACAGAAGTTCCATTCAGTATGTGGGGTGGGAATAGAGTTAAAAAAAACCTGAAGGTCTAACCTAAGTATTTATTCTATCCAGTGTCTTTTTTTCTATTTTGAGTTTTCACTACAAGGTAAGCAAGGATAAATATGATGGTATATTTTTAATATTTCATATTTACATTTATTTAGCAGTTGCGGTTGATTATGTAGTCCAATACTGGGAAAGTTTTGATGTGGGAAAGTTTGGCTTGATACCTTTTCACATTTTTATGCTACCTTTATTTTCTATGGTTCATTCTTTTATCAAGTGCCTGAGACTTTCATCCTGTTTACTGGTACCCAGAATTCCCCACCATGACATCCAAGTGGCATTTCCTCTCAAGGCAAAGCACTGCTTTTCCTGTGCTTTTTTATTTTATTTTATAGCCTAATTTCCAATATTCTTACAGAAGATAAAATTTGGTCCCAGAGATGTTAGATTGCTTGCCACAGATTTCATGGATTATCAGATGTAATTTTTACATTCTCATGTTGCAGTTATTTGATTAAAAGAAAAGAACAAGTCAGATAAATGCTCCAGGAAAATGACTCTGCACCTCTAATAGGTGTTATTTCCATCACAGATTATGTGAATAGGAGCCCGGATATTGTACAGCACACAACACGAGTGACCACACTTAATGGCCCTGATGTTGATTTAAAAAAAAAGAGATTTCATAGATATCAAACAATAGTAATTAATGAATAAGTATAGAGAACTAGAGAGAAGGAGACATTAAGGATGGTTCTAAAACTTTAATTCTGAGAAAATTTTAATTTAATAGAATGAAGGACATAGGAAAAGTGGCCACTATGGGAATGAGACTGTCATGTTCATCATTAGATATTTCTAATTTAAAGTACACATAAGACATAAACCTAGGTCTGGCTAGGAAATGGTGAAATTATGGAGTTGAAAATTGAGAGAAAGGATTAGTTGAAGATTCAGATATAATTCTTACTGACAGCAAAGTAGAAATTGAAGTCATGAGACTGCCTGGAAACAGATTACAGGGAAAATAGAAAGAGTATGGAGCATTGGGAAAAGATGCTTTGCTATTCAGATAAATGTAAAGTCAGACATTAGAGTGTTAATTGATAATGAAGAATCAAGAACCTCAAGGAATAGAAGAGCTTTAAAGTGGAAGATGAAAAGACCTCTATGAAATGATACCAAGAGGAAATCTAAACTAATAAAAGTGGAATAGTAAAATTAACCGTTTCTCCGGGACACCCACAGCCAATCAGAATGGCTGTATGCAAATTAGCCCAGCCAACATGGCGGCCGCCACTCAGGGACCTGAGTAAACGTTTAGGCAGCGTCCAGACCTGAGTAAACATTTAGGCAGCGTTCGTTGCAGCAGGAGCGAGAGCGAAACTACCTGCTCACTGGCTCCTTAGCCTTTGGCCTGAAGCAAAACACATATTTGCAACAATTAAGAGTAACAATTGTTTCATTATAGAAGCCGAGAGGTGAGGCAGAGAGGAGGCTTCGTTAGTAAAAGGCCTCGCCTTAAAGGAACAGCATCAATTATAGGAAACCTGCGTCCAGCCGGCCTTGCTGGGACGTTGGGCAATGGGAGCTGTGGGCAGCCTTAAAGCCCCTCACCCAGACTGGTCAGGCACGCCAGCAGGTGGACATCCCCCGAGGGGTCCCAGACTGTGAGAGGGTACAGGCCGGGCTGAGGGACCTCCCGAGTGCACAGAGCGGCTGCAGGGTGGGACAGCGCAGGATCCAGGACCCGTGAGTGGGAAAGAGGCGGCAGGGTTGGAGGGCAACACGAAGCGGGTAAGAGGCGGCAGGGGGTCGGCAGTCTGCTTGGTGGGCTTCCCAGGCCCTTGGAGGGGCATCGGGGAGTGGGAAACAGGCGGCAGGAGGTCAGCAGCCTGCTTGGTGGGCTTCCCAGGCCCCTTGCAGGGCACCAGGAAGTGGGAAAGCAAGGTGGTGGGCTGGGGAGTGGGAAAGAGGCAGCAGGGTGGTCTCGGCCTGCTTGGCAGCTGCCCAGGCCCTTTGCGGGGCACCGGGGAGTGGGAAAGCAAGGCTGCAGGGGCCAGGGGCCTGCTTGGCACCTCCCCAGACCCCTTGGCGGCACCAGGAAGTGGGAAAGGAAGGCAGCAGGGGACGGGTGAGTGGGAAAGAGTCGGTGGCCTGCTTGGCAGCTCCCAGGCCCTTTGAGGGCCACTGGGGGGAGGGAAAGCAAGCTCTTGGGGGCTGGAGTCCTGCTTGGCAGCTCCCCAGACCCCTTCCGGGGATCAGGGAGCAGGAAAAGGCTGGCCTGACCACGAGGCGGGGTTTTCCCTGCTTTCTGATGGCTGGAGGAAGATGGGCAGTAGGCAAGCTTGGGAGGCAGGCCGCACCCAGCCCTGGCCACAGCTCAAAAAAGAGAACAACATGCAGGGGAGGGCAAGAGTCTGAGAGATCAACATAGAGGCGGTGCCTGCTCCAAGCCTCCACGGTGTGCCTGGGGGCAGGCCCCCAGCAGGTAGACACACACAGGAGGACTGCTCCGAGCCTCTGATACGGCTGGGAGCAGGTCCCCAGTGGCCACACACACACACACACACACAGAAGGCGCCTGGCAGACTGGGGCCATCATAGGACATCCACTGAGGGGTCCCAGACTGTGAGAGGGCACAGGCCAGGCTGAGGGACTCCCTCCACCCCAAGTGCACAAATTTTTGTGCACCGGGCCCCTAGTAGTGAATAAAATCCAAAAAATAAATCATAGAGAAAATAAAATAAATCTCCATGGAGTTATACATATATGATCAGCTAAGACTCACTAAGCTAAAGGACTTTTCTTTCATGTTAGTTTCAAAATATGTTGCTTATTTTAGCATGTGCCTCACAACCTTTTGCAGATTGGATGTATCCATTTAAGAGGGTTTTCAGGGTAGTTTCAGTTTTGCCAAAATCTAGAATGTATAAGATCTATTATACCTAACAACATATAATTCTAGAATTTGTAAAGAACCTAAATTTAGCAATAGGAGTTAGGCAGAGAAGAGAAAGGAGATAAATATCTTCCTTTATTTACACAGTTGCTTTTTCCTGACTTATAGCAAAAGCTGAAAAGCAACAACAATCAAAGAAGATGTGATACACAATGGAATACTACTCAGCCACCAGAAAAGATGGAATACTGCCATTTGTGACAGCATGGATAGATCTTGAGAATATCATAGTAAGCAAAATAAGTCAGACAGAAAAGTCAAGAACCAGATTTCACTCATATAGTGAAAGCAACCAATAATCAAATGAGACAAACAAACAAACCAAAACTCATAGACACATATAACAGCATGGTGGTTACCAGAATGAGAGGGGGATTTAGAAGGAGGTAGAAAAGGGGAAATGGAACTCAAATACATGGGGTAACAAAGACTTGAATTTGGATGGTGATCATATAATACAATATACAGATGGTGTATTACAGAATTCTACACTTGAAACTTATATAATTTTATTAACTATTATCACTCCAATAAATTTAATAAAATTAAAAAATAAAAATAATTTTAAAAGGTTTTTTGTTTTTCCTCTTCAGCACATCATTATGTAAAACATAAAATGTATTTATCATGTTTATTGCCTGTCATACTCAATAAAACCTAAACTTTGTGATGTAAGAGATTTTTGACATTTTATATTTCCAGAATCTTCAACAGTATCTGGCATGAGGTAAGTGTTGAATAAGCCTGTGCTGAATAATTCATCTCTTGACTTTGAACCCCCAAGAGCCAAAGCCTTAGTCATTTAAGGTTGGTTTATTTGATCATATTTGATTGTATATCTTATTCTCTGTCTTTAAAATTTAAGCTGGGACACCACCATTTGGACAAATGTGGATGTACAAAATATGTGCTTGTGCTCACATAACATAGATATAGTACAGCACACAATAGGCATCCACATATAGATAATCATGTCAGCATATTTGTGAAGTATAAAAAAAATCAACAAGCGAGTACTAAAGTCTAATAAATTAGTAATATCATAAAAGAAAGTTTAGCATGTGATTTAAATTTTGAAAGTACATTAAAATCTACCTCAATACTTAGAATTTTAGGTATTTTTTGAAATTTCACAATTATTTTTTGGCATTAGATGCATTCCATGAAGCCCAGATGTATCTCATTATTGCCTAACCTATATTCTTTGATAGGTTGCATAAATTTCAAGAATTAAAGTTAAGAACTATTGGCAAATGATATATTTTTTAAATTATGTGGGGTTTTTTTAAACTCATACTCAATAATTTTTCATTTACTCAGCAAACATATACAGACTTAGAGTATATACTAGGTGTATGCTATGTTCTCTAGGTAGGCCCTTGGAATAAACAACAAATAGATGCAAATTAGTCATGTTCCTTTAGTTAAAGTGACATTTATAATTGCAAAAAAGTATCTAGTTTTGGACCAAACCCTAGATAATAAAAACCTAATATGCTAAGTGTCTGGCCGTTCTTTCGACTGTTCGACCAGTTGTTATGATGCACACTGACCACCAGGGGCAGACACTCCGACTGGTAGGTTAGCTTGCTGCTGGGGTCCAGCAGATCAGGACTGGGTAAGACAGGACAGGCACACCCTGGGGTCCTCCCACTGGTGGGGACTCTCGGTCTGGCCTGTGCCCTCTTTCAATCTGGGACCCCTCAGGGGATGTTGGAAAGCTGGTGTCTTACTGATTCCTGCAGGCTAGGCCGAAGTGCCAAGGCTAACAAGCGTCCCCTGAACGAGGAATATATAGATTACTCAGACACAGTTTGACTGTGCAAGAGAGGGCTAAGGGCTTGCCCAGTTTTAGTAGCTAGAGCAACCTCTATTGCCTGTCTCGTTAGACCTTTATTGGAATCTTTTAAAATAAATTTTATTGATTTTTTTACAGAGAGAAAGAGAGAGGGATAGACAGTTAGAAGCATAGATAAGGGAGAAACATTGACCAGCTGCCTCCTGCACAGCTCCCACCAGGGATGTGTCCATAACCAAGGTACATGCCCTTGACCGGAATCGAACCTGGGACCTTTTAGTCCGCAGGCCGACGCTCTATCCACTGAGCCAAACCGGTTAGGGCCTTTATTGGAATTTTTATATTTCAATACAATCAGTTGGGTGAGTAATCTTGGAATTTTTATATTTCAATACAATCAGTTGGGTGAGTAATCTTTACATTGTCCTCTAGGCCAGGGCATCCAGGGATTAAGCATAAGGATTCCAGTAAACACCTGGGGGTCTGGGCATGCACAGGCTTGTTTGGAAAGGTCAAGGGAAATTAGGGACACCGCCTTCAACACTCCCCTAAGTCAGAATTCCAAAAAACAGGGCAGGCGGCCTTCCACACACTTCCCTTTTCTCAGAATGTCCTCCTTACAACATTCCAACCAAGTCTCGTGTGCTCCCCAAAATACTTTTTATTAGGAACTATATAAATATTTTTTAAATGTTATAAGTATTTTCAATATCCTGTCTAATATTATTTCACTAAAAATCAAATTCAAATATTCCAATAAATTCAAAGTTTATAAGCATAAATATAATAAGAGCCATTCTATTTCATGTTTATGAAAATGTATTTAAATATCATGAAAACATACATTTCTTATGTGGTGTGACATCATAAATTATTGATAGCTTTCCTTTTACTTGTTAAAACATGCAGCATTTGGTTCTGATATTTTAAGTGTTTTTACACATTTACAAAAATAAAATAACACTTTAGAGTTGTAATTCCCCAACCTTATCCTACTGCAAATGTAAAAGTTTTCTTCTTGCAAATTAAAACAAAAATACATAAAAATAAACTACTTTGAAATAGTCCTTATCCCATTTCACTATCACAGACCTTCTTTATAATGTTATAGGTGCTTTAGAAGTGTGAGCTCTTTCGTGTACTTAATGTGTGAGGTTTTAAATTTTTCCGTTTATAGGATATCAGTCTTCTGACATAAGACAACATGAACCTTGTGTAAAGTTCTCAAATTTCATCAGTTTTCCTGATGTATTGCTAATTAGGTCAAAGGTGTGTCTGAAGACCTTATGAGATAATGGCTGTTGGTTTCAGATTCATTTTTCCTCCTTTCTACAAGTCTCAATTCCACACAACATGTTGGAGATGTGAGCAAATTGTGATTTCATTCCCTTTTTTTTTTTTTTTTTTGTAATCTCTCTACCTAGTTGGTATTACCCCTTATGCTGTTATCATAAAAATGAGGCTTTATACTACCTATATCTAAGAATGACCATAACCAGATTTTCTTTCAACCAACTTCTGTTGAATGTTGTTCTCATAATTCCAGTTTTTGTGCATTTTTATTCTATTATTTGCTTTATTATCTTTAATGGTTTCTTCGAACAATTATTTTTAGGAAAAATTGAATCCTGAGATGTTTTTATAATTTTGTTTATTTTTTAAAAATAACTTTTGTTTTCTTCTCCCAGTCAGAGGCTCGTTCTAGCTAAAAAGACCAACATTTGAAAGCTGCTTGTGGCCTGCGAGAACCTAGCCCACACCTCACTTTCAGAAGGGGGTTTCTCCAGGTTTCTGCCTAGAGCCAGGAATGTCACACCAGCACTTTTGCCTTTAGCATGCACCTAATATTAACTCACATCTTGCCAGTCGGAGGAGCCAGCTGGATGATAGATTTTCTCTCGGATGTGTCCTGAGGATTGGCAGAAGTTCCCAGTACAATGGTCACAGTGAAAAATCCGTGATCCGGACAGTCCAGAACTGGGAGCCCTGCTGTCTGCTGCCTCTCGGCTGCCTGGGATGACTGAAAATATCTCTAAGGAAGAAGGGGTTTATTCTCTCCCTCATTATTATGTGAGAAACTCGTCAGTGTATTAGGATGTGTTTAGGTTCAGCTTTTTTGGTGCCTTTCACAAGAGCTGTTGTGAATCACTAGGTCACCAGTTGCTAGAATTGGATTTTCCTCAAATGTTAGTTTTTCATAGACTCTTAAAAATGAGAAATAATAATTGTATATTTATTTCTATTGACAGCTATTTATATAATAGTTAAATAAACTGTACGATATAGGAGGAAGCTCCAATGACCAGTTTCAACACAGTGTTAATCATACTTGCTGGTTTCTATTTCTTGTGACCAATAGAATAAAAATGTTAGTATTCTAAGGCAATTATAAAATGATATTATCAATTAATATGAATACATAAGTTGATAAAGTAGATAGATTTAGAATAAAATACAACTTTATATGTATGCATATACACAATATATATGTATTCATACATGCAATTTTTAGAAAATTGCATATCCAAATCACTTTTTACCTTTATTCTTGGGAATATTACAGATGTCCCTCTTTTTCCCTCATTGTCCCCCTCCACCTGGCTCCCACCTCACCCCAAACCATCACCACACTATTGTCTGTGTCCCTGGCCAATGCATATAAGTTACTTGGTTAAGTTACTTGGTTAACTCTTCCCATCCCCACATCCCCTTCTGAATCTATTTTGCTCACCAGTTTATTTTGTTCATTAGATTCCACATATAAGTGATATCATGTGATACCAATTTGTCTTTCTCTGCCTGGCTTATTTCACTTCTCATACTTGCCAGAATGATTACTATCTATCTATCTATCTATCTATCTATCTATCTATCTATCATCTATCTATCTATCATCTATCTATCTATCTATCTATCTATCTATCTATCTATCTATCATCTATCTATATCTATACCTATAGCTACATCTATCTATATCTATATCTATATCTATATCTATATCTATATCTATATCTATATCTAACCCTAAGCAACCAATTCTATGATATGCACTGTGGGGGACAGGGCTGGCCTGCAAACCTCCTGCTGTCCCCTCCCCCAGCTGGCCTAGTCCAACCCGTGCACAAGTTAGTTCACCAGGCCTCTAGTGAATAAAAAAACAAGCGCTGGAGATGATGTGGAGAAAAAGGAACACTAGTACACTACTGGTGGGAATGCAGACTGGTGCAGCTACAATGGAAAAAAATGTGGAGTTTCCTCAAAAAGTTAAAAATGGAATTTTGTTTAACCCGGTAATCCCATTTCTAAAAATATATCTTTAAAGTCACCAATCAAAAAGAATATATGCACCCTTATGTTCATAGCAGTGTTACTTAGAATAGCTGAGATCTGGAAACTGCAGAAGTGTCCATCAATAGATGATTGGCTAAAAAAGAAACAACAACAACAAAAAAACACAGTGATATATTTACATACTCTGCAGCTATAAAAAAAAAAAGGATTTCTTACCCTTTGAGACAGCCTGGAGGGACTGGAAATTATGATGCTGAGTGACATAGACTTATTTTAAAAATATATATTTTATGGATTTTTTTACAGAAAGGAAGGGAGAGGGATAGAGAGTTAGAAACATCGATGAGAGAGAAACATCGATCAGCTGCCTCCTGCATATTCCCTACTGGGGATGTGCCTGCAACCAAGGGACATGCCCTTGACTGGAATCAAACCTGGGACCCTTCAGTCTGCAGGCTGATGCTCTATCCACTGAGCCAAACCGGTTAGGGCTGACATAGACTTTTTAATAGACAAATTATATTTGGAAGAAGTTAACAATTTTAAAATCTGTATTGGAAAACTTAAATATGTTAACTTTGCCCTAACAATTATACTATGGCAGTTTATTTTTAAAAAAAGAGACAAACAAAGAACTATGGGAACGTTTTGTACAAAAATATATCCTATCTAATAAAAGAGTAATATGCAAAGTAGGTGTCACTGTGTCACAAAGATGGCCACCCCCATAGCCATAAGATGGCGGCGCCCAGTCCAGCTCAGCTCCGCCAATAAAGTGGTCAGGCCTGTTAGCCAGGCAGGTAGTAGGGAAGGCGAGGGGCCTGAGGGGCAGAACAGGAGATCAGAGGGGGCTGTGGGTCCCCTGCCCAGGCCAGAGGACTGCACCAGAGGATGCAGGCCTGGACAGGGGCAAGGCTGGAGATAGCAGGAGCCTGGAATCAGCAGAGCCAGTGATTGGAGGGACAGAGGAAGAGCCTGCGATCACAAGGGTCTGGGCACTGGTGGAGCCAGCAAAGCAGGGGTCTGGGGGTCCCCTGCCCAAGCCTGCAGCCTTGGCCAGAGGCTGACAGTGGGGCAAGGGCAGAGCAGGGAATCCAGGGGACAGGATCAGAGCCAGTGATCACAGAGGCCTGAGCTCTGTGAAGCCGGCGATTTAAGAGGCCTGGGGGTCTTCTTCCCAAGCCTGCATCCTTGGCCAGAGGTTACAGGCCTGGTAAGGAGTGGAGCTGGGATTGGAGGGGCAGAGGTGGAACTGGTGATTGGAGTGAAATACAAAGGAAACACCTTTTCTTACTGCTCATTGGCTAAGCTCCCTGTATGCCACTGGTAATATTCTTAGTAACTTGAGTAATAAGAATCCC
>PVJC01044696.1:0-13988 GCA_004026665.1 Murina feae
TCTGTATGTCTTCTTTTGAAAATTGTCTATTTAGGTCCCTTGCCCATTTTTTGATAGGATTGTTTATCTTTCTTTTGTTAAGTTGTATGAGTTCCCTGTAAATGTTGGATATTAAACCCTTGTCGGTAATATCATTGGCGAATATGTTCTCCCATGCAGTGGGCTTTCTTGTTGTTTTGTTGATGGTCTCCTTTGCTGTTAACTTTTTTTAATGCCCATGTAATGGGTAGTAGTTTATTTTTTATAAATCAAACAGGCTTTATTTCTATTATAAAACATGAAGCCTCGCACATTTCTGGACATACAATTAGAGCTACATGGGTGTTTTTAAAAGCTACTGACTTATGCAGAATTTCACATATTGCCAATTCTTGAATTTTCTGGAAGATTTCAGTTGGCCAACATGTCCATTGCTACTATTTTAATATTCCTTATTTTTATTATGATTTTTACACTGTGCTTCATTATTTTTAACACTTTAAAGGTTTGGAGTTGAGAGGAACTTAAATATCACTGAAAACATTCTGCTCATATTGCAAATGAGAAAACAAATCTAAAGAGGTTATATGATTTGTCCTCAGTTATACTCTTACTAGGAACAGAGCTAGAAGTAGACATCTGTTCTTTTCGTTCCCCTCCCACTTGTTCATTGTGCCACCAATTATATCACACTATTAGTAAACAGTAGATGAAGCACAATATGTGTGGTATGTTAACACCAATAAGTACATTTTTGCTCTCCAATATACATATTAAAAGCAGCAACAAAATTCAGAATGGCACTGTGTTAATTTCCTATGGTAGCCATAATAAATTACCACAACCTTTGATGGCTTAAAGCAACAGAAATTTATATTGTCTCACAGTTTTAAAGGCCAGAAGTATGAAACCACGGTGTCTGTAGAGCAACACACCCTTTAAAAGCTCTAGGCTCAGTCTGTTCCTTGCTTCTTCCATAGAGGATCCAGGTGTTGCTTGTCTTGTCTTGTGGCCGCATCACTCTGTCTCCTTTTCACTCTTCCAGACCAGTCTCCCCTGTCTTCACATTGCCTTCTCCTCTGCCTGGCTCTTATACGGGTACCTGTGATTGCATTAAGGCCCACCCAAATAATCCAGGAGAGGCTCTTCCTCTAGAGATTTTAACTTAACTACATCTGCAAAAGACCCTTTTTCAAATTAGGTAATATTCACAGGTTCTAGGGATTAGGATGTGGAAAAGTATTTTGGGGAAGGGCTTTTTAAGTCATTTGAATTGGTATTTATTCAAGTCCTTCAATAAGAGCATTTTATTTTTAAATTTTCCAACCTGAATTGTATAAGATTGTCATCTATTTTAAGAGTGATTAAAATTCTATAAAGCTGGATTATTTTTCAACCTACTAATGTGACATTTAGCACATTACTAATTTTTGAACAAATGACACCTTAGAGATTCTAAACTCTGTATCATATGACATATGACATTTATTATGAACTAAAACACATCCTACATGACTTTTAGTAATAAGAACATCATAACAGTGACATGAAGGTTAAAGAAAGCGAGTTGGACATTTTTAAGACACTAAAAACTTAAGGTATATTAGATTCATTTAGACCATTTAGTTACTCTTTTCTACATACAATAAATTTTTCCTTACTGCAATTGAGATTCATTAAATAAGATCTTGAATGCTTCAAGTAATGACTATTTCATGTATTTTTTTTTTGTTCTACTTTTTCTTTTCATTGAGCAAACTTTTAGCCCTTCCTGGCTTAATAAATGTTTCTGTGTAACCTGTATATCCCTATGATATTTGCCACAATGGTGTTCATTTAGTTTCTCCTTTGGTAGAAGTCATTATCACCAGATGTGAAGATATTCTCAATTCCTTTTAGCCATTAAAGTGTGTTACTCTAAATGAAAGAAGAAACATAGCCAATATATATATATATATATATATATATTTATGTGTTTCATAAAGTTAAATGAGATTTATTACACAATTTTAAGTTCTCAATACATGTTAGCTGTTGTTATCATCATTCAGTTAGTTGATTTTTAAATTAAGACATATCTGTGTTTTCTTTCCAGGACCATAAAGATAAAGGGTTAGGAGCAATCTCTGATCAGATCTGGTAAAACTATTTCATGTAAATGGATGACCTTCACTGTTATAAAGTGCTCTAAAACAGTCCCTTTCCTCAACCAACTATTTATTTTCATTGTTAATAATTTATATTATTGTGATTTACCTTGCATTTTTTAATAATTTAAAAAATATATATATACATGTGTTTTCATTTTACAAATGAAAAGTCTATGTATTTGTAAAAAGTAGGAAATGAGTTAGTGTGCCTTTAATGAGCAAAACCTAAGTGACACCCACATATCTATTATTACAATTCAGATGTTTTCTTTTAATTCATTGGGACCCCAAATATGAATTTTTATAGCTAGATTATTTATAGATACTCTATATGTAAGATGCCTAGCATTTCTAAAATTCTTTTTGTCCAAAATCACAGTTAGAATATACCCAAAAGAATCCATCTCCCTGCCTCAGGGCAAATGTGCACCAAGATCATTCTAGTCAGATAGGCTGTCCATATAGGAACTTGTAAAGCAACTCTTGGATCTGTAAGTGACAATGAAATGTTAGCTTTGAAATAGTTTTTCAAAGCAGTTTACAGGAAAATCAAGGTATGGTTGATAGCCTGTCATCTATGAGAATGGAATGTTCTGTATGTTGATGCCACAAAACATGTCTATTCTTATTCGTCATCGTTTGCCAATAGTTAAACTCTGCATTTGATCCAGAAATAAGTCAACAGATGTTTAAACGAGAAATGTATGTTGTGAAATTCAGTCCTTTGTATATAGTAAACATAGATTTTTTTTTTTAGCCCAAAGTAATAGCACTTATAAAAGCTCAGTTGGTTTTTTAACAAAGTGCAGATCTCTGATTTTTGAAAATTAACATGATGAACTGAATATTTTTAAAAGCAAATGATTTATTAGCCACTTTTCCATGTTACTAACTGCTGTATACTTCTACTCAGTCTCCAATGTAGCCAATACTGCCTCTTTTTATTATAACAACTACCTCTTCCTCGTTACTATCAATAGCTCCCATAAATATTTAAGCATTCATATATAAGAAATTTGTGAGCTCTGACTGATTTTATGCAGGCTTATGTACCAATTTTCATTCCACAAATTTTAGGTAATACTGTATTTACAAACAATAAGTTGGACCAATGCATAGCAAAAGTTTATATCTCCTTAAACCATACATACATCTTTGATGATAGAAAGCCCAATTCTAGAGCAATTTTGAATTAAATGACTCAAATTTTTCATGAACTTTTTAAAAGATATATATTTATTGATTTCAGAGAAGAAGGAAAGGGAGAGATAGAAATGTCAATGATGAGAATCATTAATTGGCTACCTCCTGCATGCCCCCTATTGGGGATTGAGTATGCCTGGGCATGTGCCCTTGACTGGAGTTGAACCCAGGACGCTCTGTCCACTAAGCCAAACCAGCTAGGGCTTCATGAACTTTCAATACAAAGATTAGCAATAGTAATTCAGGGGGTTCATTTGGATAGAACTATTAAAAAAATCTAGTTTTTTCTATTTTTATGAAATTTATAAAAATTAAATGATTTCATCCAGCCAGTGTGACTCAGTGGCTTAGCATCAACCAATGAATCAGGAGGTCACAGTTCGATTTTTGGTCAGGGCACATGCTTAGGTTGTAGACTCAATCCCCAATAGAGGGTGTGCAGGAGGCAGCCAAGCAATGATTCTCTCTCATCATTGATGTTTCTATCTCTAGCCTTCTCCCTTCCTCTCTGAAATCAATAAAAATCTATTTTAAAAAATAAATGATTTTATTTTATACACACCTTTATGAATTTTTAATTGCAGATACCATCAAATAAATGCTATAAATTTGTACCTACATAATCTCTATATATAAAAGCCTAAGCAACCATTATGGCAGAACGACCAGAATGACTGGTCACTGTGATATGCTTTGAGCAGGCAGGCAGGTGAGCGGTTAGGGCGAGCAGGCAGGCAGATAAGTGGTTAGGGGCGAGTGGTCCTGGATTGCAAAAGGGATTTCCAACTGCCAGATGTCTGACTGCAGGGATGGGCCTAAACCAGTCAGACATCCCCCAAGGGATCCCGGATTATGAGAGGACACAGCCGGGACCCTCCCCCCACCCCCCACCCCATATGAATTTCGTGCACTGAGCCTCTAGTTTTACATAAAGTAAAATTCCATATAGATAAACTCATTTTCTTTTACCATTGCATAATAGAACCTAATGCAAATTAATCACCCTAAGTGCTTTTTCCCTGTGAGAATTGAATCTTCATAGCCCAATTCTATAAACTGTTTTTTGCTTCCCTTAATTCTTTAACATGTTTTTTTCCTGTCAATTCCAGATGTTTAACATTGCTTGCCTTATTTTTTTTTATATTTTAAATGAGCACCAATATTATGAATTCCATGTAAAATGAAAGGCAAAAGTGAAACCTATCTCTTCCCCTAGTTTCAGGGGAGAGGGTGGAGAAAAATATGTATGTGTGCTCTTATTTCTCTTGGGTAGAATGTGGACTAATAAAAAGCTAAAATATCTGTAAAATTTTTCCTATGGTGGGCTAGAAATTATTCAGCTCAATATTCATTGAAACTTTGTGCATGACACTGTAGAAGAATTTTTAAAATGTAAAACTATTTCTGTTTCCAAAGAGCAAAAGGAATAAATATGTATGCATATTTATATTTTAAAGCAAAATGTTACATATCTTAAGGATTCTATAGTGGTTTATAAATGTCCCTATCTATTTTAAGAATTGAGAATGACCTTTTACAGGAGGTAGTATATGAAACACGCTTTTATTTGAAGTGTTTATTTGGATGTGCAGATATGAGAAGCATTACAAATATTTCATAAACCTTTTTTAATATAGAAGGAGGAAAAATTTAAGGATTGTCAGGAAAACTAAATAATTCAGTCAAATTTGGAGTGTACAAGTAGTAGGAAATAGTTTCATATTTTGGTAGGCCTAGAATCCTATATAATAAAAGCCTAATGTGCTAAGTGACTGGTCGTCCAGTCAGCCATTCAACCAATCAAAACATAATATGCTAACGATATGCTAAGGCTGCTCAACCACTTGCTATGATGTACACTGACCACCAGGGGCACATGCACTGGTGAGGTCCCTCGGCATGGCCTGCACCCTCTCACAATCTGGGACCCCTTGGGGGATGTCAGAGATCCAGTTTCAGATTGACGGTGGAATGACCAGTCACTATGACATGCACTGACCACCAGGGGGCAGACACTCAAAGCAGGAGCTGCCCCCTCATTTTCAGTGAGCTCCCACAGGGGGAGTGCCATTCATCCAGAAGCTGGGCTCACAGCTGGCGAGCACAGCAGCAGTAGAGGGAGCCTCTCCTGCTTCTGTGGCAGCGCTAAGGATGTCCAACTGCTGGCTTAGGCCCACATCCCCCAAGGGCTCCTGGACTGTGAGAGGGCACAAGCCAGACTGAGGGACCCTCTGCCCCCACCGTGCATAATTTTGTGCACCGGGCCTCCAGGGTCAGAATAGAGCGTATGTTTACTTCAGCGAGCAATGTGGGGTGGCATGATGAAACCACATCGTAATATCTATACTAATAAAAGGGCAATATGCTAATAAGATGGATAGACCAGACATCTTCTGGATGCAGCCCCTCACCCACCCACAGCCCCTCGCCCAGGCAGGCCCCACCCCCCAGTGGAAACCTCCACCCCAATCAGGGACATGGCTGGCCAGCAAAATGCCCACAACCCCTTGCCCAGGCCAGCCCTTCCCCCAGCAGGGACCCCCACCCAGATTGGGGGCATGGCCAGTCTGAAAACCACCAGAGGCCCCTCACCCAGGCAAGCCCTTCCCAAGCAGGGACCCCCACCCCCACCGGGGGCATGGCTGACTTCCAAACTGCCCACAGCCCCTCACCTAGTCTGTCCCCACTCCCTAGTGGGGACTCCCCACCCTGATCCGGGTCCCCATTCAGGGCAGGCCAGCTGGCCTTCAACCATGCACCAGGCCTCTATACTATATAATAAAAGATTAATATATAATTGACCCTAATGGCAGAACGACCAGTGGACAAGTCACTATGAGGTGCACTGACCACTTCTTGGTTCCTTTCCTTGGCCACCAGGCTCTGATCACTTGATGGCCTCAAGTGGCAGGGGCGGGCCAGTGAGCAGGCAAGAACAGCCGACCTCTCGGTCCCTTCCTCCGATCAACAGGCACCAATCACCCGATGGAGAACAGGGAACTGGAAGTGGGTGGGGAGGGGAAGGGCTGGCTCTGGGCAGCTGGGGAAGATGGCCCTGATAGCAGGCCAGGCCTAGGGACCATACCTGTGCACGAAATTCATGCACAAGCCTTCTAGTATATATATATATTCAGGGTAACTCAAGATACCCTGAATAGGTGTGCTTGAAGTCTAGGTAAGAGGTAACAATAGCTGAAAATGGTATAATGGCATAGGGAATAGATAGAGAAATTGGTTTTAGAAATAACAGTGGAGCCCTAGCTGGATTTGGCTCACAGAATAGAGCATCAGCCTGCGGACTAAAGGGTGCCAGTTTTGATTCCAGTCAAGGGCATGTATCTTGGTTGCAAGCTTGATCCCCAGCCCTGGTCAGGGTGTCTGTGGGAAGTAACCAATTGATGTGTTTCTCTCACATCACTGTTTACCTCTCTAAAACTTGAAGGAAAAATATTCTCAGGTGAGGTTTAACGCCCTTCCTCAAAAAAAGAGAAAGAAATAATGGAGGCAATGTAGTGGTTGGTGGATATTTTTGTACCATGCTCTCTACTCATCACCCCCCCTCTCTGAAGGAAAGAAATGTCTAATGTGTTTGGATCATATTCTCAGACGTAGTTTGGGCTTATAGTTAGGTGGTCTCTAGCTAAAAGGTCAGTCATGAGTACAGCTTGGTCTTCCACTTCCTCTTTTCCTGTGACTGAGAAAACTCAGGGTTAGAGCTCACTTATATGCCTTTTCAGTCTGATGAAATGTATACACTCTAATGTGTTTAGTTTCTGGGAGTCAGCCAGTGTTAACGTGGGTTGGGGGGTTTAACAGCTTCTCTTAAACCTTAAACCTATCACATTCTTCATCCCTCTCTATCAGAGACCTGTGAATTGAGGTGTTCAATATTATCTCAGCTAATAACAAAATCATAATTTTATTTGTCATTTTCCACTGGCCTCTTTGCACATATCGTTTTCAAGAACATCATAGGGTGGGATGTTTATTTTGATGGAACATTAGACATTTCTTGGAGTTCCCACATATCATCTAATAGCGTCCAGTGCTACACTCTCCACAATTAAGTGGATCCTACAGTCTGCACACATTAAAGACCATATAATTTATGTTTAAGAGTACTGTTTCTAGAAGTAGATTGCCTTGGTTATGATATTGTTACTATTGGGGAAAGTTATATAACTTTTGTGTCTCAGTTTCCTCATCTAATGTAATAAAAGTGTAATATTGAAATTGACCATTTCTTCGGGATGCCTAAGCCACGCCCACCAGCCAGTCAGAGCTACTATATGCAAATTAACCCAGCCAAGATGGAGGCCAGCAGTCAAGGAGCTGAGTAAACAGGCAGCTTCAGTTGCAGCAGGAGTAAAACTATTTGCCGGCCTGGTGGGCTTCTCTGTGCTCCAGGCAACAATATATTTGCAACATTGTCTCAATTACAGAAGCCTCATAGTTGAAGCAAACAGCAGTCCTGGCTGCGACTACTAAGGCAACATTCTTTCAATTTTAGAAGCCACGAGTTGAAGCAGACAGGAGGCTTCGTTACCTGCCTAGGCCTCAGCTTAAAGGAACAGTATCAATTATAGAAGATAAATAAACCCCAGAAACCTGCTTCCAGCTGGGACATTGAGTCAATGGGAGCTGTGGGCAGCCTGAAAGCCTGAAAACAGCCCACAGTCCGTCACCCAAGCTGGCCATACCTCAATGGGGTGAGGGATCCCACTGGGGGGCTTGGCCAGTCTGCAAACAGCCATCAGCCCCTCACCCAGGCTGACCAGGCACTCCAGCAAGTGTACATCCTCAGAGGGGTCCCAGACTGCGAGAGGGCACAGGCCGGGCTGAGGGACCTCCCGAGTGCACAAATTTTTGTGCACCGGACCCCTAGTCTATAAAATAAAGATAATAGTAACTTAAAGAATTGTGAGGATTAAGTGTTTGACATAGTGTTTGTCACAAAGTAAGTGTTAACTATTAGCTACTCTGTTTATTACAAGGTTTAGTAACTGATTAGATTTGAAAGTATCTTGCAAAGTTATCAGTGATTCTTATAAAATATTATTATTTGATTTAGGATTTGTACTTAAATTTCTAAAGTACCATTCACATCACTTTGTAAGATAAATAAATGTCTAATCACTATGTTGTATACCTGAAACTAATATAATATTGTATGTTAGCTATAATTGGAAAAGAAATTAATTTTAAATAAATAAAGTACCGATCATGTGTAAAATATCCTACATAATAAAGAGTTGATATGCTAATTAGACTGGATGGCAGTGAACAACAGAGGCAGCTGGGGCTTCGAGGGCTGAGAGTTTTGCACAAATTTTGTGCATCAGGCCTCTAATCTAATAAAAGAGTAATATGCAAATTAACCATCACTCCGAGACACCCAAGCCACGCACACCAGCCAATCCATGCCCACAGCCAATCAGAGCGACTGTATGCAAATTAACCCAGCCAAGGTGGTGGCTGGCAGCCACTGAGCTGTAATAAGCAGGAGGCTTGCCCCGGCCATGGGGGAAGCTAAAGTTCCTGTCTGCCTAGGCTGGCTGTGGCCTCTGCTCAAGGCAACATAGTTTCAATTATAGAAGATAAACAAACCTCAGTTACCTGCTTCCAGCCTTGGACTCAAGGAAGCGCTGGGAGCCAGGATTGTCAGGGGCAACCCTGCCTGGGCTCCAGTTAAAGCAACAAAGTTTCAACTTTAGAAGTTAAATAAATTCCAGCAAGCCTCGCTGTAAACAGCCATCAGCCCCTCACTCAGGCTGGCCAGATACCCCAGCAGGACCCACTCCCTGAAGGGGCTGTGGGCAGCCTGAAAACGGCCCTCAGCCCCTCACCCAGGCTGGCCAGGCACGCCAGCATTGGACATCCCCTGAGGGGTCCCAGACTGCGAGAGGGCACAGGCCGGGCTGAGGGACCCTCCCCCCCCAAGTGCACAAATTTTTGTGTACTGGACCCCTATTAGTAAATAAATGGGGGTAAGGATCTCAAGTCTAGGAGAAAAGGTCAGGCCTAGAGGTAAAGCTTTGGGACACAACAACATTGCTGAAACTTATAGTAAAATCTCTAAAATTTGCAAAGGGATTTAATAACTGCTGCAGGTCAGACACTATGTTAAATGTTATGAGGATTTCCTTCCTCTCATTAATTGATTTATCATTTTTTATTTCTTACAAATGCTATTGAATTTTTATTTAAGATTAGTTGGTATACATCAGGTATATAATATAGTGATTTGAAACTTTCATACCTTATAATTTGATTACTCCCCTAATTCTAGTAATCATCTGTCACCATGCAAACTTATCACAGTGTTATTGATTGTATTCCCTTCCTCTTTTCACCCGTCTCCCACCCCCTCCCTTCTGAATCTAGAGGGTATTATGCTAAATGAAATAAGTCAGTCAGATAAAGACAAGTGCTGTATGGTTTCACTTATATGTGGAATCTACAAAGAAAACAAAGCAAAAGCAAACTCACAGAAACAGACCAAAAGGGTGGTAACAAATGCTACTTATTTAAACAAGGATATAAAGGCTGAAGGAGGTTGTTTCTAAAAATGTCAGTGCTGGAATCTCAATGACCTAATAAAACTAATAAGTTTTGCAAGATTACAGAATACAGGGGCAGTCAATTGTATGTCTATATACCAGATATAAGCAGTTGAAAAATTGGAAGTTAAATGTTTTTAAAATACAGTTTGTAATAGCTTGTCCAAAAAATTGAAGTGACAGGCTTAAAATGAGTAAATAAATAAATAAGGCTTTGCCTTGGATATGTAATCTTATTCAGCAAACACTTAAATAGTGCTTACTGTACCAGCACAATTTTAAGCATTTTAATAACATTTACTTATTTAGTCCTCATGATATGATTAGATTCTTACCATTATTAATCCCATTTTATAGATTTGGAAACTGAGACACAAATAGTAATGAGTAAGTATGAAATTTGAGCCCACAAAGTCTGACTTCAGAATCTTTGCCTAATTTATATGTAAATATTTTAACTTACATTATGTTAAAGAATACTTTAGTCTCATCACAGGAACCTTCAAGGTTGGTTGAGGCACTTTTTTTTTAAATGTTTTTATGATTTCAGAGGAAGGACGGGAAAGGGATAGAGATACAGAAACATCGATGAGAGAGAATCATTGGTCGGCTGCCTCCTGCACACTCCCTTCTGGGGATTGAGCCCACAACCCAGGCCTGTGCTCTGACCATGACCTTCTGGTTCACGGGTCATTCATTGCTCAACCACTGAGCCACACCAACTGAGCCAGTTGAGGCACTTTTTGAATCATCTAACACAGTTTTCCAAGTCATATTACCATCCTGATATATATACAAATTTTTGCTTTATTTTATTTTATTACTGTTTGAATCCCTACATGGCATTGTCATTGTATTTTCATCTTTAGACACACATTCCTTCCATTAAAATTTTTTAAAAAATTCCATTTGTACTTCTGATGTGTTTTTGATCTTCAAAATGTGATTAATTATATTTCTTATTAAAATAATCTGTAAAACCTGTTTTTAGTGTAGTTGTGTGGCTGCATTCCAGAAATCATTATAAATCTGTATTAAATGTCTTTGCTTCCATGTTTGTTTCCTTCCAGTGAACAATAACAATATTCAAAATTTTCATTGATTATGATCTTTCTAAGCCAGTGTATCTTCCTAAACAATATTGTACATTTTAAAGTAAAGTGATTGAGAGGATACTCAATGGGAGATATTTCATAAGTACTGAAAAGTACCCAGGCCTTATCTTATAGTCACACTGATACTCTAAGTATTGATAGGACACAGAGCCAACTTAGATGAAAAGAAAGTACCTTTTCTCTAGACTTCCTTCTAGGACATCCGTTAACAACCTCTAATGACCTGAACCTCCTTAACCTCTGACCCAAAGCACCGGTTTCCTCTACCCTTGCCGAGCCTTTGTGTGTTTGACTCTTTTTGTGGAGACCCCTTACCTGTTTTCTTTGTTGACTTTTCAGTCATGACCTCTGTCTATACTGCATCTTCCTTTAGTTGTGTCTGTACTCTGACCTCCCAGTGCTGTGTTGATAGAGATTGTGTATGTGTTTTTAATACATGCTTTACATATTTTTAATATTTTTTTCTCTTGGGTATAGGATGTTATAGTGTAAGAGCCCAGAAATTTGAGGCAGTCATGAGTACAAATTCCAGCTTTTCTACTTAATTGCTAACTTTTCTGAGTTTCAGTTTCTTTACCTCTAAAAGAGAACAATTCTATATTCTTTGGTAGTGTTTTAGAGATGATTAAATGAAGAAAACAAACACAAACACAGAAAGCAAATATAAAGATAAAGCACTGAAGTGTTAGGCTCCTTTCTTCTGTATTGATCTCTAGACATATTGACGAAGAGTCAAGCCAATTCAGATTTTCTCTGAGAAAATGCCTTTACGATTCATCTCTGACTTTTGGTCACAAGTCTCTCATAACCCACTGCTTTGAGTCTTGATTACAGTAGCAAGTGAATGAAAAGGAGGAGGAAGCAGGGCAATAACAAAAGTGTCATAACTATCTTATAATCATTCCAGTTTCTTTCTTTTATATTTTTATTCCATTCCCTGTAATTTGTTTTAATCTTAAACTGACAGCTAAATCTGGAAATAATCATCTTAATTCACTGATATTTTTCATTTTTCAGAAAAGAGTGTTCCTTATCAGATTAGTTTATAAGATTTCAATGTTTGCTATCTTAGCTTGAAATATTTAGTAATTTTAAATTTTAATACCATAAATGGTTAATATGACTCCAGTCATCTCATTCAGTAAAGATTTATTAAGAGATTATAATGTATCAAGTAAAACACTAGGTTCTAGAATCCAAAGAGGCTTTAAGCAAGATTCTTGCACTTGAGTAACTTATGTTTTACTTATGGAAGAAACTCTTGTGAGCATTTTACTTACATTAACTCATTTAATCACCCAGAATTCAATATTCCCAAGTATACCTTCTATGATTTCAATTCAGTAGATCTAAGGTGGAGCCATGGCATCTGTACTTCTCATAAGCTCCGTAAATGGTCCTGAGCCTCATCCCTGGGTGGGCTAGATAAAATCAAGCTCAGGAGTCATCTTCCCCCATGCCAAAGAAAAGAAGTCTTGGAGTAAAAGAAAAGATGGCTACTGATGAGAAGGCAGACTGCAAGACAGTATCAGAGTGAGAGAAAGGAGAGTGTGTGGACGTACTGAGTGTACATTTCTGGGTGAGTGACAGCTATACTCCAGGGGACTACTGGAGACTGCCGGATTAGGCTCCCCTAACTAGGAAGCCCCCACTGCTACTGAAATCTCTCTCAGAGTGGCCAGCTCTGCCACGGAGTCCATGCCATCTTGAGTCACTGTTATCAGAAGCGTATACATCCAGAGGCCCTGCAACCATGGCACCCAGGGACCAGCTGAGAACCCAAGAACAACCGGATCTCAAGCAGCATGAAAATGTGGACTCAGACGAGCCCTGATCCTCCTCATGGAAATGAGAGAGAGAATTACATAACCAGATAACCAGAGAAGAGAGATCATGGGGAGACAAAGAAACAGCCCACATATGGAAGAAAAACAGGCATCACCAGAAAGGGAAGTAAATGAAATGGAGGCAAGCAACTTTTCAGAGAAAGAATTCAGAGACATGGTCATAAGGTGGATGAAAAGAATGAAAGACAAATTCAACAATATGTGTAAGAACCAAGAGGAAATGAAGAAGAACCAAGAAGAAATGAAAAATGACATCACTGCTATAAAGAACTCAATAGAAAGCATCAACAGTAGGCTAGAATAAGCAGAGGACTGCATCAGTGAGCTAGAAGACAAGGTAGGAAAAAATACCCAAGAAGAGCAGCTTCTAGAAAAAAAAATTAAAAAGCAGGAGGAGAGCCTAAGAGAACTTTTTGACAACACCAAATGAAATAACATTCATATCATAGGGGTGCCAGAAGGAGAGGAAATTGAGCAAGGAATAGACAACCTGTTTGAAGAAATAATAACAGAAACCTTCCCTGATATAGGGAACAAAAAACTCACACAAATACAAGAAGCTCACAGAGGCCCAAACAAAATGAACCCTAAAAGACCAACACCAAGGCACATTATAATTAAATTAGCAAACACCAAAGACAAACTGAGAATCTTAAAAGCAGCCACAGAGACAGAAAGTTACCTTCAAAGGATCTCCCATCAGACTAGAGACTGATTTCTCAACAGAAACACATCAGGCAAGAAGAGAATGGAATGAAATATACAAAGTCATGAAAGGAAGGGTCTGAATCCAAGAATACTGTACCCAGGAAGGCTATCAATCAAAATTGAGGGTGAAATCAGGAGTTTCACAGACAATAAAAGGACTAAGGGAGTTTATTAAAACCAAATCAGCAATGCAAGAAATGCAAAAGGGTCTGCTGTAAAAAGGAAAAAAAAATAGCAAATGAAGAAGGAACACAGGGCTAAAGAATAAAAATGGCGACAAACAAGTATCTATCAATAATAACTTTAAATGTAAATGGATTAAATCCCCCAATCAAAAGACATAGGGTAACTGAGTGGATAAGAAAACATGACCCATATATCTGCTGTGTACAGGAAACCCACCTCAGAAAAAAAGACACACACAGA
>PVJC01044697.1:0-14013 GCA_004026665.1 Murina feae
GGTGATATATCAACAGAGATTCATGCAGTTTTGATAGATATTTTCTTTTCCTACCAATGCGCTGCAGGTCTGACCTTAGCCTCACTAGGCAAATGAGTTGTCTGTGGAAAATATGGAGCAGTGCTATCTTTAAAAAAACATCAACCAATGGATAGTCCTGGGGCCAAGTCATGACAAAATGGGTACCCCCACTTCATCTGTGAAGCAGGTAGGGAGTAGAGAAAGTCAGGTGGCTCCCATTATTCCTTTCAAGCTGAGCATTGTCTTCGTGAGAAGGCTGGTCAACTTTTTCCATGTTATTTTTCTGTTCCAGTTCTCCCCCCAAATTGAGAATTAACTATCAATGGAACTTGATCTAGATAATACCAGGAGTGCAAGGGAATTAATGAATGTTTCTCTAGGTTCTTACAAAAAAAAATCTAGGTTGTGAGGAGCTGGGGTTGCTCAGAAATATTGCCTGGTGCTATTCTTCTGAGATTGATGGGTGAAGCACATTCCTAAAGGTGTTTATGTCTCAAAGTGTCTTTGCCTAGAATCATGGGTATGCTTTATTTCTTTCAAATGTTGCTATTTTAGACAGAAGAAAAATCCTCATTTCCATTTTTTGCGATATATTTGCCACTTATTCTGTTGCAATGATTTATGTGTTAACATAAATTTTTATAAAGTGCCCCGAGATTTCACTCCGTTGTGTAATTGTGTGCTATTTGTGCCATGTATTTCTAACATTTCTTCCTTTGCAAACAAGTGCCTTGTTGGGACATGTTTGATTCTTGCTTTACTTTCTAAATTACAGGGAGGCTGCACTTTGTGGGTGAATGGAGGTGTCCTTTGCTTTCAGATCTCTTAGCACAGCTGAAGTCCTGTCATGAGCCAATCTGTTTCACATGGGAGTCCTGAAACTGGTGCCTGGACTGGCCAAAGGGGCTCATCTAAAATGATGGCCTCCCTCCAGAGGAGCAGATAATGTTGTGTTTGCCTAAGAGTTCTCCCTGCCTCCTTAACCGGTTTGGCTCAGTGGACAGAGCGTTGGCCTATGGACTCAAGGATCCCAGGTTCAATTCCAACCAAGGGCAGATACCTTGGTTGTGGGCACATACCCAGTAGGGAGTGTGCAGGAGGCAGCTGATTGATGTTTCTCTCTCATCAATGTTTCTAACTCTCTATCCCTCTCCCTCTCTGTAAAAAAAAAAAAAAAAAAAAAAAAATCAATAAAATATATTTAAAAAAAAAAAAAAAAGAGTTCTCCCTGCCTTACCTATCAGCTAGGTCTGAATAGCATTCCTTTTGCTCCATATATAAAATATAAAAATTGTGATTTATCCATAGAATCCTGCACCTTGTCCATTGTATGAGGTATTAAGAGAAATTGTCATATTGAACAAAACAAGAACAGTTCCTTATGAGTCACTGATACATTTGGTCAGGAGGATGGGCCCTTGCATTCGCCACCTAAGCAGGTTAGATTAGGCATTTTCCTTTTCACTATGTGTGGTAATAAGGATTGATTTCACTAAAGAGCAGGTCCATCTGGTTGCTATGTTGCTACATCCTGTCCATTCCTTCCCTCAAAGTCAAGAGCCACATCGTGGTGGTTCCGATGGGAATCATGGTGGCCAGACAAACACCTGAGAATAGAGGGCTGGGCACACAGAGAATTTTTATGTATCCGATGCTGATGAGCAATGCCATTAAAGAGAAGGAGAAAGGGAGTAGCCCCCAAAATTCAGCGACATCATCGGAATGAATGTGAAGCTTGAGGTTTTTAAAAAACTAAATTCCAGAAGGCTAAAAATGTGCATGTAAAGTTTATTAAAGCTATGGCTGCAATAATATTTTAACATAGATATCTTTCATTTCAAAAATGTAGGGGAAATGAAAAAAATGTGATAGAAGGAATAAAGAAAAAATTCATGAAATACTTTTTTATTGGCTAAAGCCATTTTAAAAATACATGGTATGAATTCATTGTAATCCATCTTCAATCAAGGGAATTACTTAAGGCAGGTTTCTGCGGAGAACTGCAAACTTTCCCTAGAGAAGTATTTTTTTTAATGTGATAATATGGACCCTTTAACAAAAACCAGCCCATTGCCCTGGCCAGTTTGGCTCAGTGGATAGAACGTCGGCCTACAGACTCAAAGGTCCCGGGTTCAGTCCCTGTCAAGGACACATGCCCGAGTTGTGAGCTTGGTCCCCAGTAGGGGGTGTGCAGGAGGAAGCTGATCAGTGATTCCCTCTCATCATTGATGTTTCTCTCTCTCTTCCTTTCTCTTCCTCTCTGAAATCAATAAAAAAATATTTCTTAAAAAAAAAATAGCCCATAGATAACAAAGAGAGACCTACATATATGTCCCTGCCACTGCTTCTCTCTGACCTAGAGTGGAGACTTTTATTTTTTTTAATTTGGACAATAGAACATTGGTAATTATCTCCTTTAGACTGAATAACAGTCCAGACTAAAACTTTACAATTGTCTTTATCTCTAAAACTGTATTTTCATCCAACAGGTTACACAATCTTGACTGAACACAAGCACACATGTTCCTCTCCCCTTTACATTCTAACAATCATGTAGAATGTAGCTCCTATAATACCTACCTGAAGACCCATCCCTTCTGTTCTTACCTGAGAACCAACAAGAATGTGCCTTAATGTTTTTCTTGCAGCTCTTTCCATTTTGCATGCATGTGCCCCTCTCTCCACTTTTAATAGGACTTCCTGGCTTAGGGATGAGGCCCTTTTGTTCAAATTCCTCTTGCCCCCAGAGTCCTATCTATTTTGTTCTCTTGACTGCATTTTTCTTCTTTGAAGAATTGTTTGTTTGTTGTTGTTGTTGTTGTTGTTGTTTTCAAGTTTTTGCTTGTTTTCTGGCTCTGGTTGCTATGTTGCTACATCCTGTCCTCAGCCAACGCTTTATCTCCTCATCCTCATCTTTGCATGGGATGAGCCTGAGGCTTCTCAGTGACCCAGAGGACCTCTAACCTTTTCTGAATATAGAAAAATGAGTTTTAATATCATATTCCCTCTGAAGGCATATTTCACTTTTGCATATTTTTAATAGCATGTCTTGTTCTTTGCTATCTTAATCTCTACTCCTTTCAGCATTATCAGATTTTCTTTCTATCTCTTCTGCCCTTTGCTGACCACACTAAGCCTCCCACAGAGTTATCTCAAAATTATCTCACAAAGTAATTATCTTGAAATATTTCCTGGTTAAAAATTATTTTTCAGAAGTCAGATAATATCTTCTATTACTGCATTTTTTTCAACTTACCCAATAGAACTTTCTTAAGAAATAAATAATCAGAAATATTCTTATTTTATCAACACTTGTATTTACTATGCAGCTCTTTTCCTATGTGGTTTAACTTGGACCTATTGCCTTTGCCTTTGAAAGAATAAAGGCAAGTCACAGTGTCCTTAGCATGCGGAACTGCCTTGCCAATTCAACTCTGTTCTCTGGGGGAAAGGTATGTTTCCTTATGCAAAACTGTCCAAACACCCAAAGGTTGTCACAGATGACTATGTGAAACCTCTTCAACTATAGTAATCTAACAGCAAATTACGAGGTTTGCTACAAAAGAGAAAAAAATATCATTCTGCATTCAGCTTGTTCTCGCAGAGTCGTCCCTCATGTAACTTTTTAGTTGGATATACTTCTATTTTGTTATGGAAGATAATGATAGGGGTATTATTTGTGTCATTTTATTAGCAATGCCTTTAACACCCGGTAACTGATGTGTTTGATAGTTGGCATAGCATGTTTAAATCACAGAAAAATTGGCATATTGGCTGCTGGATAATAATGCAGCTGTAGCTGGGTTTGGTACATTGAATTTCACTGACATTGCCACTTATGAAGAGAGAAATAACTCTTTTTTCTCGCTTCATCGCTTATGATTACAGCGCCCAGACAGTTCAGGCAATGTAGTATGTGCTGTACATATTTTACTACTATTCCTGAAAAAATAGATGCCTGTCTCGCTGGATCTAGTTCTATTGTTTAAAGGGGCAGTGCTATCATATCCCATGGATATACCAAGAAGAATGAGGATGCTCATAACATGAAGAAGAGGTTGGCCAGATCTTAGCAGATCATTCTGCACTGATCCAGGGGCCCTCGAATGACCTAGGGAAAGCAAACTTTGTCCTGGAATAATGAATGGATTTTCACTTCTCCATTGCAGCAGTGAATGAAGGACCAACCACCCAACCTCCACCCATGTTGCCCCCAGCCCAGCCTGAGCATCCCAGCAGTGAGGAGGCACCAAGCAGGACCATCCCCACAGCCTGTGTCCGACCAACGCATCCACTTCGCAGCTTTGCTAACCCCTTGCTACCTCCGCCAATGAGTGCAATAGAACCGAAAGTCCCTTACACACCGCTCTTGTCTCAGCCAGGTAAAGTGCCCATTTGTCACATTGAAAACAGTGTTATCTTTGATGCCTCTACTTAGGTCCATGAGGGCTCCTGAGAAGGCCGGATGCAGCGTATGTTTTCAACGATGATCACGTGCTCATGTCTGGTACTGACGTGGGTGGTGCAGCTCTTACATGGCTGTCTTAAAAGTAGGTGCCCTTCCTTCCTTTGGAAAGTTGCTCACTGATCCTGAAGGCCCGTTGAGTACTTTTAAGACAGGCTGTGGGTCTGCCCACTAGAGAGTGTTGGGAAAGTTCCTGATTCTCCGGTTTGCCACACGGGCCCTAGCGTTTAAGGCTAGACTCCAAAACTAGAGTTAGAGGCACAGAGTCCGTGAACCTCCTTTCAGGCTTCAGCACCTGCTCTCATAGTTCTGCTCTGTGCCTTTCAATAATCATCCTTGGGGGTCCTCATTGCAGACTTCCAAGGCCAGAAAGAGTGTCAGAACCTGTGTGGAATCCAACTTCCTCACTGTAGAAATAAAGGAAGCAAAACTTAGATAGGTAGGGACTAGCCACTCCAGGATGCCTTGCTAAGGGTATCATATGGCAGGGGTGAGAAGCAGAGGTCCCAGTTCCAAGGGAGGTCTTCATTCCAGGATCTCAGCCGGTATCCAGGGGATCTGAACCAGAATTCCTTTTTATTTCTGTTAGGGATTTGGGGAGGGAAAGTGAGGGAGAAAAGAAGAAGAAAAAGAAGAGAATAGAGGAGGAAAGGGAAGAACTGGAGGGTTGGGAACAGATAGATAGGGTGAAAGGTCAGTAGATAGATACGTAAATTCATCAACTATGTAGTGCTTACAGTTATTTTGAATGTTAGAGTAATTCTTAACCCCAATATATAAGACATAAGAGTAAAGTGCAATGGTTCCAAGAAAATAGAGGTGACCCCTTAATAGCCAGAGGCAGCTGGCCTGGCTGATTTGCCATTGTGCAAAGGCCCATGAGTAAGCTTCTGCTACTCAGATTCAGACCCACAGCAGTTTTAGCCCCTGTTTTAGTTCGTAAGCCTGGTGATGACTGCAAAGCTAAGACAAATATGATTGCACTGAAGAAAGCTATCTTTACATTGATATTAAGAAGGTATCTTGTTCCTGGCATCATAGTCATTGATTTGAGCGAATCACTTCTGGTGTCGGCAGCGTCCATGTGGTGTGCAATATGGATGCTCAGCTGCCAGACCCCGAGAGGCGGGGTGCAGAGGTGAACCCCACATTCAGGAGAGATACAGGTTCCGCTGTTTGACATGTGTAGTGCACATCTGGCCTGGTGTTCAGGGTAGATGGCAGGTTAATTGCAACTACTACAGTATCTAGCCACACTGAACATGAGCTCTGTGACTGGCATGCTCCTGGAGATGTGTAAATTGCATTAGATCCACAAAACAATTTCATGAGTAGCTACTTTCTTAGCCCCACCTCACGGATACGGAAGCTGTGACACAAGGCATCCAAGTAGCATGTTTAAGACTCCAGAGCCAGTAAGTATTAATGCACCCTTTCCTACTCTTTGCAGAAAGCAGCCTTTTCTACTCTTTGCTGAAATGTTAGGAACTCATTTATAGCTCTCAGTTTGTGTTCATTTAATAATCAAAAAAAGAGAAAAATTTAAAAACCTATCAGATTAAATTAGCATTCCAAAACTGATAAAAAAAGGAGAAAATTGGAAACATCTGAAATAATTCTGAGTTAAGGAATACCATTTCTTCACAAGCCTTTTTTTAAACATAGTTGGTACACAGTATTAGATTAGTTTCAGGTGTACAATATGGCCAATGATTTGACATTTTTACACTTTATAATGGGATCATCCCACTAATTCTAGTAATCATCTGTCACCATACAAACTTATCCCAGTATTATTACTATTTTTGGCTTCTTCACTCACATTTTTAAAGGAAACATAAGAGGTTTAACTATCCTATGCTGAAGAACATAATTTTATTACAAAAACTAAAGTGCTATAGTACTTTGTGCTATTAACTAGTCTCTCTACTTGCAAGACAAGTGGGGTTTTTTAGTAACGATGTTATAGAGAGAGAAAAGAAGCTAAAGAATGACACTCTGAAGTCCTTTTACATGAACGCTTTCCGGTGGTGGTAATGTTTGGTTTGGAGCACACGGTTTGGAGATCACCTCATGCTCCAGAGATCTATGATAACAAAATGACACCAAAGAACTCTAACTGTAGAAAGAGCACCTGCCAGGACAACAAAGTAATGCCATTGCTAGTTACTAGTTATTGTTTTCTTCTAGTTATAAAAATACCACAGCTGCCGTAAACAAAATTGGACACACTGCAGCACAGGCGGGTATATTGTGTCTTTAAAAGCTTTGAAATAGAATTTGTTCTTCAACCTCTACACCTAAGCTCCCAAATAACAAGCATCTAAGAAGAACCATTCTCTGATCTTATGTCACATGGACAAGATCTCATTATCTTTTTCTCCTCATTGTATATTTATGAGCTCTCTTTTGTTTCACTCTCATTCTTGTTTTTATTTGAACTTTCGTAAAAGCCATAGCTTCTCTCATATTTTCCAGTATCCATGTCCTGCATTTTGGGCTTGATTTCACAATTTTCATCTTTTCCCTTTAAATGCCCCCTCCCCCACTCACCTCGAGGCACACCCGGACAGCGCTTTGACGTCGTTAAATGCCTTTTCCTTTCACGTTTCTCCTTCATTGTCTGCCTGCGATTCCAGTTCATTTCATAATGTCCTACCTCGTGATTTTCAAATAAGTTCTCCCTGCATTGCTCCTGACACATGGTAAATAGTATGCTTTTAAGAAAGCGCTGATGTTTACTTATTCCAATAGAAAAAGAAAATTAGCTGACTGACAAATGTATTAGCTGTGACATTAACTACGTGTGTCTCAGCCTAAAAAATGAAATACTTAGAGCTTTCAACCAATTTTAATTCAAAGAAAATCATTACTTTAGTCAAACTGATTGATGAAGTGAAGTCATTCTCTTGTCGGCTGGAGAAAAAAAAACATCTCAAAGAAATTTTCTCTGCGTTTCACAATAAGAGGCCGCGTAATTACTAATGAATGTATCTTTGCTTAACACGAGTACTTTCTCTCGAGTGGGGCCGTGGGAGGCATCGCTAAACGTTTTTAAGATCCTGTCTGATGAGAAGCTCTTTCTGCTCTGAAAACTGAAAACTGAAGATGCTCCTTCCCCCTGCCCTTCCCACGGGTGGGTTTTCATGGGCATCACTGACCTGGTCGCCTTCCACTGAGACACGCAGCTATGTTTGCGGCACTTACATGTGAGGTGCAGGGCAGCACCCACTGTGCAGTAATCACCTCCACGGGGTGGCGGGGAACTGTGGTGGGAGTGAAGAAGTCACCATGTTTTCATAGTGTCTGAAGTCTGCCTCCCCGGCAACACAGATCCATGCCTTTGGTTTTATTCATTTGTTTGTTTGTGTGTGTGTTTTCCTTTCACCTGCAGATTTGGAAATTTCGCTTACTAGACTCTGGGGTGTGTTTCATTGTGTTTCTTACAATGTCATCATCACCTCATCACAAAGCGGTTCTGTTTCTTTTTAAAATATATATTTCAGAGAGGTAGGGAGATGGAGAGAGAGAGAGAAACATCAATGATGAGAGGGAATCATTGATCGGCTGCCTCCTGCACGCCCCCCTACTGAGGATCCGAGCCTGCAATCCTTGACCCAAATCGAACCTGGGACCCTTCAGTCCGTAAGTCAACCCTCCATCCACGTAACCAAATGGGCCAGGGTGTGGTTTCATTTCTTACTGCTTCCTCCACAGACGCGGACAACCTTGCGGTCTTCACGCAGCTCAGGGAGGCTGCAGCCACAGCACTTTGCGGATCACAGGGTGCACATGTAAGGGATTTGGCTTCGTCCCTTTCAGGCTTAAATGGAAAATGTTTGATGGGGCGCTGGGCTGAGGGCACTATAGATCTGACACATATTCGACAAAATGCCGAGGGGAGGTGGGGCTGTTTTCTTCACAGTGAAAATTCCTTTTAGCGCTGCAACCATCAGCTGCACTTTGAATGAACCTGGATTAGGAGACCATTTGTCTTCGGGGCTGTAATTCTAAAGGGACATAGACCCTGACCCTTTTGAGAGGGATTTGCACACCGTGCGCTGTTTTGCAACACGAGCCCCCGAGTTCTTGCATCCTTGCAAAGCTGCATAAATGCTCTATTGTCCTTCATGTACACATTGCATTTCTATCCATTTTTATTTGTGAAAGCCAGACCCTAGAACATTCTCATCTTTTCAATCTTCTAGGGATCAATATGTCAGCGGACATGACAAGTCCCAAACTCACTTCATTGTCCTGCGAAATTGAGTTTGATTTTCCCCTCTGCAAACTGTGGCATGCGCTTCCATTTGTCTGAGCACGGAGGACAAGGAGTGGGTGGAGGTGGCTGCAGGGGACAGAAAAGGCCCTTGATTTATCTCGTCTGGCTGGTCGGGAAATCATGTGTTCCTGCGCCGACCTGAGCTTTATGACAGGCCCCGTTCCTGTAACTATGCTCACACACAAAACCGCCAATGAACTGCTCGGATGCATTAATACAATTGCTTTTCTTGGTCCACTGGTAGGCCACCATCCGGGGTGTTCAGCAAGGATGTGTCATGTGTGTTCTGTCCTACTGACCTCAGTCAGAGGAAGAGGTCATGGGAGATCAGACATCCTCTAGCGGGTGAAACAAGAGGGTCACTTTTCGGGCCGGTCAGCTCAAATAAATCATTGGCACAGCTAAGTACGAGGGGTATGTGATCTGGCAGTATTGGAAGCAATAATACCAATCCACTCTAGGGTGGAAAATTAAACCACTGCCTTTTCAAATTCCATCTTATGTGTAAGCTCATCTGTGTGATTTGTTTGTTTTGTTTTAGTAGCTCCCCTGGGCTATTCTCATCTCTGAATGAAATTTTTAATAGATGAAATATGGTTTGCTTTGGTCTAGCCATCCTAAATTATCCCTTGGTAAAAAGGTATTTAAGTTAAAGTTGCCTTATATGTCACCGATATTTGTGACTCTGGAACCTCCTTGGTATATTAGTAAATTACTGTTTCCTCTGTTATGGCATTTCATATGTAGGAAAGAGCTCTGCTAATAATCTCAGAGAGGGAAACAACTTCGAGAGAATTCTTTATGAGGAAGCCACGTGTCTGTTGCCTCGTTTATAGGTAACAAAGCTGAGGCCTGGGAGGCAAAGTGGCTTGCCCAAGGTCAACAACTGAGCTAATGGCTAAAATTCAAAGAACTCAAAACAATATAACATTGAAGAAAAACAAAGGATTTTCTTTAACTTTCTTTGTGATGTGGACACTTATTCTTGAATTGACTTTTTCTTTCTCTACAAGACCTCTTGAATGATCCTAATTCAATATTCCTCAAAAAGAACTGTCTTAGGGCAGGTAGGTTCATTTAGTTTAGTATTTGAGTAAATGTTTTAGTCCTTTATGGAGGCTAAATGGAGTAAAGAAATTATAGCAAGAGTTGGGACTAGCCAAGTCCTCTGGAATACTCCTATGTTCTTCAAATCACCTGACCCACCTTCACAGTTCTTTACAGGAAGGTAGGGAGCCAGGGAGTTGATATTTGTTGCTTTCAATACCAGACACTATGGATAGCCAAGGCTTTGGCATCCAATAATAAAAGCAAAGATGAGCATAAGGAAGTAAAACGTGAAAATAAAAGTTAAGACACATGAGAATATTGTCAGATTGTGCTTAGAATGTGAGGGTCAAGGAGATTTTTAAAATGAATGGCTGGTATTTTCTAGAATTGAGGAAAGTTTTTGTGAGGAGGGAGTGGATGACCACAAACGAGTCACAATTTAAATCCTTTTGGTCAAATTTTTGCCCAATTAAAAAATAAGAGAAAATATCACCCCAATAATTACTAGATTACACACACACACACACACACACACACACACACACACACACACACTAGAGGCCTGATGCATGAAATTCGCACATGAGTAGGGTCCCAAAGCCTGGCCAGTGATCAGGGCCATGCTGTGGAGCAACTGGCAGGGTGATAGGGGGGTGGCCCCATCCTCTGTCACTGCCCACTCACCAGCCAGCCCTGCCACCGCTGCTAGTAGCCTCCCTTTGCTGGGCAACTGGTGGGGCAATCATGGGGACCTCCACTGGCACCCACCTTGGCTGGCCTAGGGCCTGCAGGCTGGGGGCAGTTCCTGTGTTGAGTGTCTGCCCACTGGTGGTCAGTATGTGTCATAGTGACCATTCCTTCTGCTATCCAGTTGATTTGCATATTAGGCTTTTATTATATAGGATATATAATTGAGGTTAATTAGAAACTTAATAGACAATTAAACTCAAAGGTTAAAGTATTGAGTTGCCATCCAGATAACCATAAAAGAAATTTTTCAAAAGATCTATTTTCAAAATTTGTTAATTAGTAGGCTCCATAATTTGAAATATATCATTTAAGAAGAATATCCTTCAGATTGTACTGTGGTGACCTTGTTAGTAGCAGAGAATGGTGAGAGAAGGGGAGAGCAAAAGGTTGTTTTCAGAGCAGAAGATATTCCTTTCCCATTTCCTAAGAACCTGATAAGTCATGTGGTTTACTGCTTCTATATAGATTTTGTTATTTATGAAAGACCTTGAGGGTCAAAGTGTCTTTTTAAAAATCAGCTTAGATTAAATTAATAAGGTTGATGCTTTAATTTTGTCACCATTTATAGTTTATTGAGGTCATTTCCAAGTGAATTCATGCCTACCTGAGACTTAAATAACTATCACCAATATATCTGCAAAGATAAATAGATATTCAGAAGGGTTAGATAGCTTGTAACTTTCCAAAATCATGTATCATTATTCTTGGGACCTTTATACATACACTTACACATAATGGACACTCAGTAAATATTTGTTGAGTGTGCCAGAATAGAATAATAAAGGTAAGAGCCAAAAATTGAATTCAGATTTCAATTTTAAGTCTAACAATGATTATAAGTGAAACAAGGCAACCTGAGAGTCAGTAAAAAGTTTAGATATTGATGATAAATGCAGATAAGATGAAATGATTTCCAGATCCATGACCATTTGATTAGAAAATGCTAAGTGTTCCTAATGATAACTAATACCTCAGGCTAAAGTGAAAGTAAATTGCATGAAGTGGAAAAGCAATATGATAGCACCATCCCTGGAAATTTCATTTAATAATTTAACTTTGTGAAAATAAAAAGACACGCAGTGACATCCATAGTAAAATGAAGAAGGGTAGCATCCACTTTGTTCTTTTTAAATATGTTTTATTGTTTTATCACAGAGAGGAAGGGAGAGGGATAGAGAGTTAGAAACATCGATGAGAGAGAAACATTGATCGGCTGCCTCCTGCACACTTCCTACTGGGGATGTGCCTGCAACCAAGGTACATGCCCTTGACCGGAATCGAACCTGGGACCTTTCAGTCCACAGGCTAACTCTCTATCCACTGAGCCAAACCGGTTAGGGCTCCACTTTGTTCTTAAAAGCAGGGTGTGCAGCTTCATGGAAATAGAGTCTTGAGGATTAATCTCTTCATTATGCCCGTTGAGGAATTGATTTTTGCTCCCCTCAGTCCTGCTTATTCTCTTCTGTGAAATTAGTCTTTCCTCTTTAGAAGATACTGAACTCCAACAGTCTGAATTACTGCAGAAGTAAGAGCGGATACCCTCTCTGTGATTTTTCTTTGCTTTGTGAAATAATATAAAAGAAAGATTTTTGTTTGAATAAAGATTTTTAAGCAGTTGACAGAGTTCTTTATAGGTTATCAATTAGTGTCAGACTTTATAGTTTTCCAATTTCTCCTTGGAAACAAGGAGAAATTTTGAAAGAAACAAATAAAACATGTCCACATAAAGCTCTGTGTTAATGGACCATTGAAAATGTGAGAAATCTAACACAATGAAAACCAAAAATCTGTGATATGAAAATCAAGTGAGAACATAACCATCAGCAAAGTATTTCTAAAGGTATGACCTATAACATCTAAAAGAATGTGTAAAAACAGTTAAAGCTGCCCTTCTGGATGTGTATAACTTTGATCCTACTGGCGAAGCTGAACGAAGAATTCAAATGCCGTGTTAAACATCCTGTGTGTTTTACAGCATTGGCTATTATCGTAGGCTTGCAGGACTGATGTTCTTATTGCCAGAATCTATTAACTGGAACATCAAGGCTCCCCAGAGAGAATGCCTTTACCATTTGTGGTAAAGGGATTTTTAACAAGCTTCTGTGTGTGTGTGTGTGTGTGTGTGTGTGTGTGTGTGTGTGTGTGAAAAACAATGATAAGTGAGCCCAATTGATTTCAAAATGAGAGACATATTATGACATCATTGCATATTAGAGACTTGTAAGGATAATGGAACTGCAAATGACTGCTCTTTTCATCTCTCCTCCAAATTGCCCTCTTCGACATTCTTTCACATTTTCTGTTTCTTCCCCCGGTTGTTTGTATCTTTCTACTTCTGCAGTCACCAGCGTCAGGATTTTTAATAGAAATGGCATAGTTTAGCCCTGACCAGTTTGACTCAGTGGATAGAGCATCAGCCTGCGGACTGAAAGGTCCCAGGTTCAATTCCGGTCAAGGGCATGTACCATGGTTGCGGGCACATCCCCAGGAGGAGGTGTGCAGGAGGCAGCTGATTGATGTTTCTCTCCCATCGAGGTTTCTAACTCTCTGTCCCTCTCCCTTCCTCTCTGTAAAAAATCAATAAAATATATTTTTAAAAAAAGAAATGGCATAGTTTACACTACAGTTATGGGTTAGCTTTTAAAGTCCACGCTTGCTAATTTAACCTATAGTTTCAGTTGGTGATGCATTTAAAATCATAGTCATCTGTTTATTTATTTTCCCTTTTGGCTACTCTTCAGAGAGGTACCTCTGTCAGGTAAGAGAAGTGAGTTGCCTGTGCACAGGGGTCTGAGTTGATGCTCTCCACAGTGCAGGTGACAGGCAGGACAGCATTGCCACGTGGCAGGGAGAGCTCCACCCACTTTCCAGGTCTCTTCACCGGCAGAGCAACCTGTGACTGAAAGAGCACTTACCCAAGAAAAATTATAAAGCTCCCCTAGGACCCGGCTCCCTGGTTATCGGCTGGGTCAGCCTTGAGCAAGTCATTTGACCTCTTCGTGTTGCCATTTCCCACAACTATCAATGAGGAAAGTAAAATCTAGTCGGAAAGTGTTGGTTTCATCTTTTTTAAGGAGTAGAAGATTGTGCCCATGAATCAAGCTAAAGATGTTAGTACTGACTTCAGGAGGTCCTGATCTGATATGCTCAGGAACCACCTTGCTGTATCCATTTGGCCCAGTGAAGTCTCCAGTGCCTTATATCAAGGAGCAGGGAGGTCAGGTGGAAGGAGGTTAAAGTAAATGTTGATGGTTCCGTGGCTGTGATGAAACAAGGTGTCACTCCTGAGTGTTGTATTTCCTCACAAGCACATGCACCAGAGAAAGGGAGCCAGTGAATCGGACCCTTGCAAGACAGACAACATGGTGAGCGGAGAAGAGCAGGACAGCTGCTCGGAGCGGTCTGAACATTGTTTCCTGAGTCTCCAGCAGGCCATGGCCTCTTC
>PVJC01044698.1:0-14007 GCA_004026665.1 Murina feae
GCGCGCCTCCGTACCTCTGTACTTTGCTTCTGCTGCTGCTCTGAGTCTCAGACTCTTCTCTGGTTGTAGGATTTTCACTCAGCCAGCCGTCCTGTGGGTGCGTGTGGTGTCCGTGTGTTCTTTTCGCAGTTTTTCTGAAATAGTTGTTCACAGCTGCATATGCGGTGTCTACCCTATGCCGCCATCTTGTTTCTCCAGACATTTTCTGTGTAGAATAATTACAGATAAGCTAGAAACCCTCAATCCTTCAGTGTCTGCTGAACACTGTGATTTGAAATAGTCCAGAAAGAGAGAGGAACTTTATATTGGAAAAAACTAACAAATACTACCTCACCCATGCACTTAAAGGCAACATTAATAGAGACAAGCCTGTTGACATTATGTACACTTAATAGGATTGATGAAATGGCACTTTTCCTCTGTTATCTTCTTCCTCAAAACCCTTAATCCCAGTCTAATCTGAGAAATAATAGATGAATTCCAATAGGAACTCCTTACATAATACAACTTCTCCAAATTCTTACTGTTCTCAAAAAGAAAGTCTAAAAAACTGTCAAAATCATGAAGACTTAAAGAAAAATTCTAACTCAGTATAATGTTTTTTCCTAAATGCAATCTTATAAGAGAAAAGTGACTGTTGGAATAAACTATACTTTTATTAATAATAATAATAATGAATAAATATTGATTCAATTTTAGCAAATGTGCCTTCTGTATATATAAAAAACTAAGCAACTTTCCAACTGTCCAACCATTAGCTATGATGCGCACTGACCCAGGGGGCAGACGGTCAACACAGGAGCTGCTGAGCTGCGGTAACCAGAGAGGAGGGAGCCCGACTCCCAGGTGCATCACCTAAGAACTGCCCTCTCGCACTCCGGGACCCCTCGGTGGATGTTGGCGAGCCGGTTTCGGCCTGATCCCCATTGGCCAGGCTGAGGATCCCCACTGGGCCTCTAGTTCTAATCTAAGATGCTAAGAACAATAAAAACTAGTCACAGGATAAATAAAATTCTCTGTACTACCTTTTCAATTTTCCTATAAATTGAAAACTAAAATAAATTGTTATGAAATAAACCAATACCTTTAGGAAATGCTTCTCCAACACTTGACCAAGTTTCCACATATCTAATAAATGAATGTGAATAAATTATTATTAAAACGTAGCACTTAATTAAAGAAATGTAGCAATTCTTTAGTTTTTAAAAAAAGTGTAACAAAATGTTGGCTTACTTTGCTGCTATCCTCATTCTCTGGTACATATGTCAACTCACAAACATTCTTCTTATTGGGATCACAACACTACCAACATTTCTAAACTTAGAAAGTTCTAGAATAAACAGAAATGTATATGACATTTGGAGATGTCAGCAGAAATCTCACGTACACTGTTAGTAAATGGTAGATTTTGCCAAGATTTATAAATTGGGAGAAATGTTTGCCTTGGGGTTAAATTTTGTGTTTATGTATTGGGTTGTTTTCTTTGTTTACATATTTTCTGCCCCAGAACCGAAAATGACAGACCTTTGATCGCAACTTCCTGTTGTTTTTTCCGTATAAAATTCTTGTCCCATTCTTCTAGAACTGACTTATTCTTCTTCATTCCTTTCAGAGGGTGGGGTGAAAAACAAAAGGAGCACCACACAATATGATGATATTGTTATTACCTAGATATTGCAAGTATGTTTTTCATTCCGTATGTAATTAATATTACTTTAACTTATGTCTTTGGCTGATAGACACACATTTATCTCTGGGATTGAAAAATGACAGTAATTTTTTCTTACAGAAAATCTACCTTTTGTGATATTTATTTTTAAAAATTAAAAACTACCCACAAATTTTTGTGGAATAAATTCAGAAACTCAATGTTTTGATATCCACTTGCTCTTTGACAAAGCCCAAGTTTATTAGTGTCACCCTCAATCACAACTAGTTGTAGCAGGGAAAGTATTTTAGTTATTATTACAAAAAAAAAAAGAAAAATGAAAAACAGTGTGTCATTTTTTCTTCAAAAAATTTTAATAAAGCTTATTTTATTTTGTACTTTTATTATATACCTGTAAATATCAAACTAAAAAAATGTCATTTGTGACAAAAATAGAAAGCATCGTTTGGGCATATCTTGACTTTTATGCTCTACTAAAATCTTTTATACTTACACTGAATTTGTTGTTTCCAGTTCAACCTTATTCTTTAATCTATAACTCAAAATGTTGTCTAATTCTTTATTTATGGTTTCTACCAAATATTTTTTCTTCTTTATTTTATAATCTTTCCCCTATAATCACTTTTGTAATGTACAGAAATTCTCATAATCTCAAAATTCAAGAATAATTAAAGTTAGTTTTAATTCTAAAGACACATGAGAAAAGAGGTAACTTGCCTTTGAGTACTGTGTACTCTAATATAAATATACTAGAGACACGGTGCATGAAAATCATGCACTGGAGGGTGGATCCCTCAGCCCAGCCTGCCCCTTCTCACAGTCCAGGAGCCCACAGGGGCGGGAGGCAACCCGGCAATCAGGGGAAGGCAACACCCCCATCACACCTCTGCTGCAGCCACTACTGGCAGCACAAGCTTTGGCCAGCCCTGGTCACCTGAGCCTCGAGCCAGCCCTGGGAAGCTGGGCAGCTGCCATCCAAGGCTTGCCTGCACCTTGGGCCAGCCCTGGGTGGCTGGGGTCTGAAGGGACTGGGGGACTCTAGAGGCAGGTGCGAGAAGCAGCCAGGCCTGCCTGGGGCAGGCCCAGCCTTGCCGCATGCCTGCTGCCCCAGTGGGGCTGAGGGGGCTGGGTGCCACCATCTTGTGGCTGTGGGCACCAACAGCTTTGAGGGCATGGTGGTCAATTAGCATATTCCCTCCTTATTGGCTGTGGGTGCTGCCATCTTTGCAATGGCATGAGGGTCAATTAGCATATTCCCTCTTTATTGGATAGGATAGATATGTGATGGATATAACATGTCACATTTATAAGTATATGTGATAAACTAATGCTTCTATAAACTACATTTGTACTAGAATGAAATGATATGGATGTAATAATTCAAGTTTTTCTTGGAATTCACTGTCTTCCACAATAGGTCAGAAGAAGCAAGTCAATACCAAATATGTTCTGACCTACAGAATGCAAAGAAAAATTTTCTCATTTCACATTTACTTATTCAATTAACTCTTTATATCAGAATGGACTTCTTTGTCAGCCTGTAAAAGTCCGAGTTTAATGGCTGGTGCTCAGACAAAATAATTGATAGTGTCTCCTTTTACTCTCATAAATGTCTTCTTTTAGAAGCTTTATTATACAATAATATAGTGTTGCAATAGAAGGAATTTCATTAATCACCTTTTACTGACATCTCCTTCTCCATCTCCTTAAATGTGGAGATTCTTCCCTTTAAAATAAGACAGTGAGTGAAAAATATATTTTCCCTCTATGCTAACCTCTTAATTTACACATTTAAAACTTTGGTGCAAATTCTGACATTCCAGCATAGTAGTATTCAAAATCATTCTTCAGTCTGGCCAGTGTGGCTCAGTGGTTGAACATCAACCCATGAACCAAGAGGTTCCTGATCAGGGCACATGCCCAGATGGTGGGCTTGGTTCGCATTGGGAGGCATGCAGGAGACAGCCGTTCAGAGATTCCCTGTTATTCTTGATGTTTTTATCTCTCTCTCCCTCTTCCTTCCTTTCACTGAAATCAATAAAACAGTATTTTTATAAACAATCTTCTAATTATAGTAAATATTTCCTGTTTGATATACCTTAGTCTGAAAATTGGGAAAAAATACACACACCAGTTTTCTATTTAAATTGAAGAAAAAACATAACAGACATAGTTTACCTAAGTGAAGATAAGCTATATGTAAAATCTTATGAAAAGTATTTTGTCAATTCCAATATTTATTCTTGTCTTTTTAAAATTATATTTTGAAAATTCATTTATTTTAAAATATTATTTTAAAATAAAATCTATTTCCTCAAATATTTTTATTAAATTTTTATTGTTGACACTATTGCCGATGTCCCCAATTTCCCCCATTTTTCTACATGTACCTGTCGAATTTTCCCAATGCCATTTATTGAAAAGACTGTCTTGACTCCATTGTATGTTCTTGCCTTCTTTGTCAAATATTAAATAACCATAAAGTTGTGGGTTGATTTCTGAGATCTCTATTCTATTCCAATTGTTCTATTCTTGTGCCAGTACCAGGCAATTTTGATTACAGTGGCTTTGTAGTATAGTTTGACATCTGGTATTGTGATCTCGCCAACTTTGTTCTTCTTTCTGGATTGCTGAGGCTATCTGGGGTCTTTTTTGGTTCCATATAAATTTAAGGAATATTTCTTGTATATCTGTGAAATATACCATTGGCATTTTATAATAGGCATTGACAACTATGCTATGACACACACTGGCACCAGACCACCCAAGGTGGGTACAATGGGATGGTTGGGGGAAGTCTGCCATTGCCCTACAATCACCCCACAGAGGGAGATTCAGGCCACTCTCTGTGTGGCGATAGATCACAAAGATCCAGCTGGGTGGATGGAGCCTCCCTCTGCAGGGCAATCAATCTGGGGGCCCCATGATCAATAGATCTGAAGAGGGAGGCTCAGGCTAGTCAAGTGATGGCCTGTCACCCACAGAGGGAGGCAAACGGTGTCAGGGAGGCAGTGCCACACAGATGGCAAGGAGTGGCATCAGTGGGGGCAGGGCCAGCTGCCTGCAGCTGGGAAAAAGAAAGTCCTCATAGGCCCTGATTACTGACCGAGATCCCAAGTTTTGAGAGAACATAGGCCGGGCTAAGGGGCACTCTCCTGATGTAAGAATTTTGTACACCAGGCCTCTAGTTTTTAATATATATTTAGGTGCTCTTATATTGGATGCATATATGTTGACAAGGGCTATGTCCTCTTGTTGGATTGATACTTTTAGTATTATGTAGTCATCTTCTTTGTCTCTTCTTATGACCTTTTTTTGAAGTCCATACTGTCAGATATGAGTATTGCTATTTCAGCTTTTTTTTTTTTTACTTGTTTGTTTTTATTTGCATGGAATATATTTTTCCATCTTTTTACTTTCAGTCTGTGTGAATATTTTGTTCTGGGTAGGTCTCTTGTAGATAGCATATATATAGAGGTCATTTTTTCTTTCTTTTTTTTTAATATACCTTATTGATTTTTCTACAGAGAGAAAGGGAGAAGGATAGAGAGTTAGTAACATTGATGAGAGGGAAACATTGATCAGCTGCCTCCTGCACACTTCCTACTGGAGATGAGCCTACAACCAAGGTACATGCCCTTTTCTGGAATCGAACCTGGGACCTCTCGGTCTGCAGGCCGACACTCTATCCACTGAGCCAAACCGGCTAGGGCAAGGGTCATCTTTCTTAGTCATTCAGCTATACTATGTCTTTAAACAGTTAAATTATTTGCATTTAAAGTTATTATTGATAGATACTTATTTATTTCCATTTTATTATTTAGATTTACGATCTTCTCTCTATATGTTTCATCTTACAACACTCCCTTTAACATTCCTTGCATTGCTGGTTTAGTAATAATGAATGCCATTAGCCTTTTTTTTTAATTTTTAATTTTTTTTTCTTCTTGGAAGCACTTTATTTCATCTTCAATTTTAAATGATAGTTTTGTTAGATGTAGTAGTCTTGGTTGCAGCTATTTGTTTTTAATTGCTTTGAATACATCATGCAACTTCCTTATGACCTGAATTGTTTCTGTTAAAAACCCAACTGACAGCCTTATGGAAGCTCATTTGCAAGTAATGAATTTCTCTTCCCTTGCTACCTTTAATATTCTCTCTTTATATTTATTATTTTCCATTTAATTATTATGTACTTTGGTGTGGGTCTTTTGGAGATCATCTTGTTTAGGATTCTGTGTATTTTCTGAACTTGTGTGACTTTTCCTTCACCAGGTTAGGGAAAATTTCTGTCATTATTTCTTCAAACATGTTTTCTATCCTTTGCTCACTTTCTTCTTCTTCTGGTACCACTATCATGCAGATATTGTTATATTTCATGTCCCAAACTGCCCTTAAACTATCCTCATTTTTAAAATTCCTTTTTCTTTTTGTTGCTCTGATTAGGTTTTTTTCTTTTTTACCTTGTCTTCCAAATAACTGATTCCATCATCTGCTTCATCCTGATTATTTTAAATTCATTCCAGCCTATTTTTGATGTCAGATATATTTTTCTTCATTTCTGACTATTTCTTATTCATGGTTTCTATCTTTTTTAATGCTAATGTAGTTCCCACTAACTTCCTTGTAGTCCCAATTAAGTTCCTTGTAGTTCTTACAAAGTTCCTTGAGCCCCTTTATAACTATTAACTTTTAACTCTATGTCAGATAATTGCTTGCCTCCATTTTATTTAGCTCTTTTTCTGGAGATTCCTTCTTTTATTTTATTTCAGGGTTGTTTCTTTGTCTCTTCATTTCAGCTACCTGTTTATGTTTCTTCCTATATATTATATAAGACTGCTATGACCCCCAGCCTTAGAGGCATGGCCTTAGGTGGTTAGTGTCCTGCGGGACTCGTGTTGCAGTTTATTTAATCAGAACTGGATTCTTTATAAACATCCCTTTTGTGTTATCTGGGCTCTCCTGTTCCGATTGGGTCTTTATTTTGTTGTCCCATTCATGGATGGGATCTCACCTCAGGCTGGCGCATTGTGAGGCTCAACCCTAAACAGATAATGTGAGCAATTTTCCAGGTACTGATTAAAAAAACAAAACAAGGGAAACAAAATAACAAAACAACAGCAAAAACAACCACAAGAGAGAATTATTAAAAAGAAAAGAGAATAATAATAATAAGAGAAAAATATAATATGATTATAAAAAGGGGGAGAAAAATATCCAAAAAGCAAGAAGGTAGAGAGAAAAAATAAGAAGAGAAAATGGTAAAAAAGAAAATAAGAGAGAAAATAATCATGAAAATGAAAAAAAAAACAACAACAACAAGAAAAGCAAGAAAAAAATAACTGGAATAAAGAAGAGAAAGAAAAAGTGCCTAAGAAAAATAAGACATATAAAGAAGAAAAAAAGAGAAAAATTATTTTAAAATGCAATAAAGAGGAAAAATAATAATGAAAATAAATAAGAGTGCAGTTAGTCTAGGCAGAGTTTAATGCCTGCTTGCATGTCCCTTTGGATCCTGCTCTTATGCTGTCTGAGGCTGAATGCCAGTCCATGCCTCACAGGAAATAATAGCTTGGCTTTGTTCCAAGGCCGGTTTTTTAACAGCATATGGCCCTGGGCAGTTCAGTAAAAGTCCAAAGGCACTTTGAGATCCACTTTTGCTCACTTCCTCCTGCCAGCTAGCTGTCAGATGTAAGTCACTAAAAAAGGTGTTTCTGAAAGGCCTTTGCTTTGAATCAGGAGGATGGGACCACGGGATCTGCCTTGAGCGGTAGATGCTGTTCAGACTTCAGGGAAGATGGTGGATGTGTCCGCCATCCCAGAGCTGGATGTCTGCGTCTGTCTCGGAATATTTCTCTATCCAAGGCAGGGCGGATCCCCTGGAATGCAGACTCATGGGATGTCCTGGAAGCCGGGAGTTTCAATCTGCTCTCCTGTGTGTTGTGAGGGGGAAGTACAAGCCAAGTTCCCAGGAAAGTATGGGGAACGGCCCTGCCCTAGAGCAGTCACTGATGCCTCCTTAGACCGTTCAGACCCCTAGTCCTGGCCTCTGCTGTTGCCTCCTAAGAAAAGTTGAGATACATGTTGGGATGAGTGGGATGCCAGAGGGTGTGGTGAGGTCCATCTCAGAGGCAGGATAATTTCCTTTAATCTGGATGTTGCTGCTGGGAAAGGCTTGCATCTCTCAGGAAATGTGGAAGCTATTATATTAGGGGATGACTGAGCATAGGGATCATGTTAGCCACTCTCCCACCTTTTCCCCCAATGCCTCCTACTCCAGACTTTCCTCAGGGTGAATATCTGTGAAGAAATATCCTGTGCTCTGACCCTTTAAAAAAGAGGGTTTTGCCTATGGCAGGCTCTGTCTCTCCCTGTTGGATAGAAGCCCTGAGGCATTTCACCGCTGAATGCTTTATGGACACGTGTTCTAGCTCTGGGCTTAATGCTGGGAAGCCCAGCCTGGGATCCAGGTCTCACTCCTCTCAAGGGAAATTCCCTGGGAGTGGGCCAGCCCTTCTTATGAGTCCACTCTCTCAGCAGTCTTGAAGTGGCTTTTGTCCTTCCTTACTTAAAAATCTCTTTTTTAACTACTCTTCAATTGGTAATTCAGGTTGAATGATACCCAGTTTAGTTTTATTTCCAGTTTCATCTGGGAGGAGGTGGGAGAATTACTAACCTACTCCATCACCATCTTGAAAACCTAAAATCATTTTTAAAATTTATTTATTTTAAGATAATTTTTAACTTACAGAATTTTTGCAAAATAGTAACTATACTTCACCCATCTTATATAAAGGCAAGGTATATTTATTAAACAACAAACATTGTTCAGATTTCCTCTATGCTTCTACTTTTTGTGTTTTTTTTTCATTACAGGATCCAATCCAGAATAGTGCATTGCATTTGGTGGTTATGATACCTTAATCTACCTCCAAACTGTATGTATATACATACATACATCTATATCTATCTATATCTATGTATATCTATAGCTATCTTATCTAATAAAAGTTCAATATGCTAATTATGTCACTCTGCTATATCCCAAGCCATACCCACCAGCCACTCGTAGCAACTCAACTATATGAAAATTAACACAACCAAGATGGTGGCCGGCAGCAACAGAGCTAGAGCAAACAGGAGGCTTCGTTGCCCCAGTGATAGAGGAAGCTGCCTGCCTTGGCCAGCTGTAGCCTCTGCTCAAGACAACAAAGTTTCAATTATAGAAGCCATGGAGCTGGAGCAAGCAGGAGGCTTCGTTGCTCTGGCAATGGAGGAAGCTGCCTACTTATGCAGGCTGTGGCCTCCACTCAAGGCAACAAATTTTTCAAATATAGAAGATAAATAAACCCCAAATACCTGCTTTCAGCCAGCCTCACTGGGAGCTTGGGTTGCTGGGGGCTGTTGCCAGCCTGCAAACAGCCAACAGCCACTCACCCAGTTTGGCCAGGCACCCCACGGGACCCCCACTCTGATTCGGCACACCCTTCAGGGCAAACCAGCCAGCTCCCACCCATGTACCAGGCCTCTATCCTATATAATAAAAGGGTAATATGCAAATTGACCCTAACAGCAGAACAACTGGGAATGACTGGTCACTATGACACACACTGACCACCAGGGGGCAGACACTCAATTCAGGAGTTGCCCCTGTTGGTCAGTGCACTCCCACAGGGGAAGCTCTGCTCAGCCACAAGCCAGGCTGATGGCTATCAGTACAACAGTGGTGGTGGGAGGCTCTCCTGTCTCCTCAGCAGTGCTAAGAATATCCTACTGCAGCTTAGGCCTGCTCCCGCTGACAAATGGACATTCCCCGTGGGATCCCGGGCTGCTAGAGGGATATCTGACTGCCAGCTTAGGCCCAATCACCCAGAGAGGGGGTCTAAGCCAGCAGGTGGACATTCCCCAAGGGTTCCCAGACTGTGAGAGGGCACAGGCCTGGCTGAGAGACCACGCCCTCCCCCCGAGTGCACCAATTTTTGTGCATTGGGCCTCTAGTCAATATATATATACAGATATATAGATATATTTAGATATATAGATATATCTTTCTATATATATATATATAGATATATCTCTATATCTTTATATCTCTATATCTCTCCATATATATCCATATATATCTAATCTAATAAAAGAGTAATATGCAAATTGACCATTACCCGAGACAGTTAAGCCACGCCCACCAGCCAAGCCACGCCTCCCAGCCAACCAGAGCAGCCTTATTCAAATTAGCCCAGCCAAGATGGAGGCCAGCAGCTATGGAGCTAGAGCAAACCAAAGGCTTCTGTTGCAACTGCCTGCCTAGGCTGGCTGAGCCTCTGCTCATGGCCATGCCCACCAGCCAATCAGAGAGGCTGTATGCAAATTAACCAAGCCAAGATGGACGCTGGCAGGGCGGCTCTGCACTGGGAGCCTCCGCAGCCAGCATAGCTATGCCAGGTGTGTCAGCTCAGTGCGGGGGGTCCAGCCTGGGGCCTCCTTGGGGCATTCAGGAGCACCCGTCCTGGGTCCACTGTCTGACTCCGCCCCCCTGGGGGCCTCCACTAGGCATGCGGGAGAGAAGGTCCTCCACGAGGCTTGCAGGAGCAGCCATCCTGGGTCTGCTGCCTGGCTCCACCCCCCAGGGGGCTCCTCGGGGCATCCAGGCGCACCTGTCCAGGGTCTGCTGCCTGGCTTTGCCCCCCAGGGGCCTCTGTGGGGCGTCCAGGAGCACCCGTCCTGGGTCAACTGCTTGACTCCGCCCCGGGGGCCTCCTCAGGGGCATGTGGGAGCACCTTTCCAGGGTTTGCTACCTTCATCTGCCCCCCAGGGCGTGCAGGAGATTCTGCTGCACAGTGCGGACAATCCGAAGCCAGTTCACTGCCCGGCTCCACCCTGGGTGTGTTTGTTCAGCAGCAGGGCCCCACCGAGGGATCCTGCACCAGCGTCCACCCCTGGCTTGCCACCCAGCTCTGCGCCAGGTGTGTCCCCTCAGCGGTGTGGGCCCACCAGGCGTGTGCAATCGTGGGCCCTCTGGTGGGAAACGTCCAGGCCTGCATTCACCAGCCCTCCCCCAGTGCACGAACCCTGAATGGGCTGTGGGAAGCCTGAAAATGGCCCTCAACCCCTCACCCAGGCTGGCCAGGCGTGCTAGCAAGTAGACATCTCCCCTGAGGTGTCCCAGACTGCAAGAGGGCACAGGCTGGGCTGAGGGACCCCCACCCCCTGAGTGCAGAAATTTTTGTGCACCGGGCCCCTAGTGTGTGTGTGTGTGTGTGTGTGTGTGTGTATTGTTTTCCAGACCTTGTCTGCTTTGAAAATTAATGTTCCAACACTTTGTAGATTGCTCCTAATTTGGGTTTATTTAATGTTTCCTTGTGAGTAGATTTGGGTCATTGTTATAAAGAAGAATACTATAGCTGATGTCATCACACCACATGAGGGAGTACCTGCTCTCCACATTACTTAACCCTGGTAAAGTTAATCTTGTTCTCTTGGTTAACTTTATGCTGTAACAAAGTTACTGCTTCTCACTGCCATACTGAATTTGTTGGATGCAAGACGTTAAGGAACATCATGTAGAAATTTGCTACCTCAGATATTTTTCAAACTTACTAAGTAATCTTTTATTTATGAGGGTATTAACATACTTCCCCTAAAATGGTTCTGCTTTTTCATCAGATTTTTAAACATTTACCCATCTGTTATTTCAGGAGCACAGCACTACTTGTATTCTCCCACTTCTCTGATTTTTTTTTCTTTCTAGAAAATAATACATAATTCAGCATTCAATATGCCCTTTATTCAATATTAATTCCTTTGACTCTCAAATACAATGTCCCAGTTAGTGTGCCTAACTTCAATCTTATACTGCAAAACAGGCTATACAACACAATAGCTAAACAAATACCTACAATATGTACTGCTCCTCTTAAATACTTTTCTGAAATCTTCTAAGTCTAAATTTCTTTACATACCATGCAAACCTCACCCTGATATGGCTAACATACTTTTCTAGACTCACTTTTTGGCATCTGCCTGACAAATTCAAAATTAATTCAAAAACATTCTCCCCTAATTCCAAGATATTTTTTTCTTCTCTTTTATCCCCTGCCCCTGCCTTATCCTTTTGCCTGTTTAAATGATTTCACAATACACCATACTTAAAAATGTACCCAATTATAATACAGGGAGAATGTTCTGCCAAAGTATGTTTTTGCTTATTCAGCAGACAAATCAAGAAAGAGAAAATCAGCATTCTCGAGCCTCTTCATGATATCATCCTTATTCACTGATTACTCTTCCTTTCTCTTCCAACCTTGGCTGTTAGCAACATGTTTTTTGTTTGTATGATTTTGGGCTCTTTTTAACACTTGAATTTGACATGTGACTACACCTTTTTCTCAACATGGTGTAAATGACGTTAAGCATTTTGTTATATGACGTTAATTAGAGTTAGTTATTGTATTCCATTAAAAACACTCAATAATTTATCTATCATGTTGAGAAACATTGGGTTTTCTTTAGACTTGGCAGTTACAATTAATGATGATTTCTATAGAAATATTTATACATGAGTTTGAAGTTGCTGTGCCATATGCTATACACGAATTCAATTAATTGGTAGATAATGCCTTGATGTTTTTCAAATTAATGATAACAATTTTGACTTCCAACAGAAATGTGTGGAGATTCTTAGTGAGTCACATCTTTATCAACAGTTATGGATATCTTTATATACTTATAGATATGTTTCAGACATACATATCTATATGCAGTCATTATTTTTCATGGTAGTTTTATTTTGTATTTATCTGAATAGTATTAAGAATTCTATATTGTTTAAATTTAAAAAAATTAGATTATAATTTACATTCAATATTATTTTTTATTAGTTTCAGGAATATAGCATAATGTTTAGACAATCATATACTTTACTAAATGCTCTGCCTGATATTTCTAATACCCAACTAGTTCCATATACAATTATTATGGTAATAGAGGCTCGATGTATGAAATTGGTGCAAGGGCCTTGGCCATGGCCCCCATCTGCCACCACAGCTTGAGGCCTCTGCCACCTCTGCCTTGACCCTCACCCTCTGTGGCTTTGTCCAGAAGGATGTCCTATCTAATTACCATATTATGCTTTTATTATTATAGATTATTATAGATGATTGACTATATTTTATGTGTTGTACTTTATATCCTTATGACTGTTTTGTAACTATCATTCTGTATTTCTCAATCCCTTCACCTTTTCCCACCCAGTCTTATCTCCTTAGAGCAGTGGGCAATGTGTTAGTCTCATAATCTGTAGGAATCTATATTTTAATATTTTTATGAACCATTGGATATTCTCTTTTAGGAAATACTTAAGAGTATGTTTGATTTAGTAGAAATCCCTTTATATTTTGATATTGATGGTGTTCCAATTTAACCTAAGTTATGAGTAACTGGAAAGGAGCAAAGGAAAGGCCGAATATTATGGGCATTCCATTTGCGTAGCTTTGCCAGGAAGCTGCAGTTTAGGTGCATGCCCAGTAATGTCTGGGTGACATAGGGAAGGTACTTTACTGTCAGTCACACCTTAGAACAGGCCACTGGCCAGAGTAAGTGTGGCTACTGCAGTGTGGGGAAAGGAGCTATTTAAGTTCCTGAACAAAGGAATTCCCTCTCCTTTTTTGCTTTTTTGCTCTTGCTTGTTTGCACTTGACCCCTGGCCTGAAGGATGTGTATGCTCCTGCATTTGCCCACATGTCTTATGTCCATGTAGACTTCACACACAATGGACTCATAGACTGCAATTAGGCTAATGCTGCACCAGAGCCAGCTCCACCATCCAATAGAAACTCTGGACACTGGCTTTGTTTTTAGCTCTGATAAATCCCCAGCTGCACATTTTCCAGGACTGGATTAAGAGAAATGGGACCCAGGAATGTAATACCACAAAAAATAAGCTTTCTGTCACATCTCATCATCCCTTGGGGACTTCCAAAAATGCTTATTGCACTGTCACCCCCAAAACCTCACTCCCATTAGCAATGGAGAAAGACTGCCCACATATTTCTCAGATAGTAATAGTAGCTCTTTGTTGGATATACATGCTGCAAATATTTTTTCAACTTGCTATTTGGCCTTTATTAGTATTTTATTTAACAATCTAAACTAATAAAAGCGAAATATTAAAATTAACCGTTTCTCCGAGACAGGGTAAGCCACGCCCACCAGCCAATCAGAGTGGCTGTATGCAAATTAGCCCAGCCAACATGGCGGCCGCCACTCACGGACCTGAGTAAACGTTTAGGCAGCGTCCATTGCAGCAGGAGCGAGAGGGAAACTGTTTTCGGCCCTTGGCG